>RJWM01001244.1:0-61296 GCA_004363535.1 Dasyprocta punctata
AAAAAAATCAGGCCCCTAAAATTCAAGGACCCAATCCAAAAATGGGCATCTGAGATGAATACACACTTCTCAGACAAAGAAATACAAATGGCAAATAAATATATGAAAAAATGTTCAACATCAATGGTCATTCGGGAAATGCAAATTAAAACAACACTGAGATTCCATCTCACCCCAGAAAGAATGGCCAAGATTAAAACATCAACCAACAGCAAATGCTGGAGGGGCTGTGGCGAAAAGGAACTCTTCTCCACAGTTGGTGGGAGTGTAGACTGGTGCAGCCACTGTGGAAGTCAGTGTGGAGATTCCTCAAAAATCTAGGATTAGAGATCCCATTCAACCCAGCTATTCCACTTCTGGGCATTTTCCCATAAGAATTGAAAACATCATACCACAGTGATATCTGTGCACCCATGTTTATAGCAACCCAATTTGTAATAGCCAGATCTTGGAAACAACCCAAGTGCCCATCAATCAAAGAATGGATAAAAAGGATGTGGTATTTTTATACAATGGAGTACTACTCAGCTATTAAGAAAGATTGTATTGAGACTTTTATAAGTAAATGGTCACGACCTGAGACCATACTCATAAGCGAGATAAATCAAACCCACATGTGTAAATACCGTATTGTCTCCCTAGTGTAAGAAATGGAAAAGTGTATATGATTCAAAATCTACAATAAATACTATGGAAGGGTAAAAAACAGCTCAAAGAGCAAAGATAATTGGGAAGGGAATGGGCGGAAAGAGAAAAGGGAAGAGGAAACGATATAAACCTGTATATATGTATATGTAAGATAACTGAAAAGAACACTGCTCAATGTACTCATTATTGAGAAGGAACAATTAATACTCATATGATTAGATCAATTTTACATGTCTATATCTGTTAATGTAAGAAACCATTTTAAAGATAGCGATGCGCAATATTGCAACCATTGTCAAGCTTCTATCTACCGGTTCTGTAAACCTGCAATGTTGTGTATTTACTCTAGTCATTTGCTTGTCTCTTTTGCTTGTTGTTTTTACTATATATGTCGGCTTCTTTTGTTGTTGTTGTTGTTTTTGTTTGTTTTGTTTTTCTTCGCTCAAATAAAATAAAAAAATAAAATAAAAAAAATAAAAGGCAACCTGGTATATAAAAATTAAGAGTACATTAAGGAAAACAAACATCATTTTAACCTTTTGGCAACTTAGTATGTTTATTTAACAGTATTCACTTCAATAATGATGCATTATTGTTGTCTTTTGCTTTCCTGTTATGGTTTTCAGTTCAATGAATTTCCATTTCCTGATTTTATAATAATAGAAATTCTGCTGCACTAACCCATTAGATATGTTTTTGGCAGCTGTATCCTGTTCTCCATCTCTAAGGGCAGCTTACTAAATTCTTCACTCTGACTCTGTGTGTTTGTGACTTCTCAGACAGCTTGGACAACTCAATAATAAATAATTTTGTAAATAACTATACCATAGAAGAACAAACAAGTGATTTCCTTATTTTCTGCCTGGAGGTTAGCATTGCTATGTTACTGTGTCCATATTTTCTCCTTTGAAGGTTTAATTGCATTTTTATTGGCCTTTATAAGAAATTAACCAATCCCTGCAGGCTAATTTCCCTTTAAAATAAACAGAAGCTACATATTTTTCCTTAAAAAAAAAAAAGCAAGGGATACTGACCTTCTTATCAAAGATCCCTAAAGTGGCTTCCAGTTTCCTGCCAGGCATCACAGTGCACAGCAGAAAAAAAAAAGAGCAAGAGACAAAATGGCGGTGCAGTGATGATCTGGGATGACCAGTTCTTCACAGGGAGCAAAAGGCCACAAGGCAACCTGAATCTCTGTGTTTATAGGTCACATTTACATTGAGGAAAATGGTGAGGGAATTATCTGATAGCTCAGAAGGCAGAGGTGGTCTTATTCTGAGAAAGCTCTTATATTGATGAGGATCACTTTAGATGACTCAGAAGGTGGTAGTGATCTCATACTAACGAGAATCCTGGCCTGGAGCACCACATCATCACAGGACCATTAAGGACTTCATTAAGGCCTCTGAGTCCTAACCTCAATTTATAATTTGTGGTCCCCCTCATTTCATCCTTTTGGTTTCTGCAACTGCAGCAGTTGAAACAGGGTACAGGCTCTGATGGTCCAGAGCAACAACATATTCTCAGGAGTTTGTGGAAAGTCCTGTTTTGTCACCAGTATGTGAGACTCCTGTGTTGTCTTCTTTAGTTGTTCCCATGTCATGGGTTTTGTAGCCTGCATGGATCTCAGTACTTGTGATGTTGGACTTTTCTCCAGGGCCAACTTTGAGAATGCTTGTACTGAAAGGCAAGACAGGAACAGGCTCTGACACGGAGCTGATAAGTTCCTCTCTCCATGGTCACATGTTCCAGTAGAGCAGTCATAATGGTGTTCCATTGTTTGTTAATGCACAAGCATGTCCTTGACCCCATGTTATTAACTGCACTGAGAAATCCCATTTTCCTGTTTGGATGTCCTTCTATATGACTTGAGCCCTAGTCATTCCCCTCAGATTTGTCCTTTTGCCAATGAAGTTCTGATGGAGAGTGTTTACTTTCTGCAACCAGGTTTAAAAAATTTAAGGTAAAATTTTTTTTGCTTTATTTCATATTCTGTTTTTATTGGTTTTATTGTGTTTTGTTCTTGGTTCAACCAACAGTTAAAATTTTTAAAGAAAACTTGAGACGAAATACCATACACAATATTTAACATGTTAATCATGATGACACTATTTTCATACACACTTAAATCTCCATTTTGGTATAGAATAACATTTTTGGTCAATCACCTCTGTCTAGCACATGAGTTCTCACCTAATTTGTTGCTCTTTAATGGAATGCTATGGAAGAAATTTGTGACATTGTCTAGACTGTTTAATAACTAAGCATCCAGAAGTATAAAAACACATGTATAAAGAAGACATCATAGAACCCACCCCCTTTTTGACAGGTGGTCTCATGTTGGTTTGATGTGTATCTTAATTAGCTGGAGGAGGCTGGAGCTGTAGCTTTGTGGCACAGTGCCTGTCTGGCAAGTGTGAGGTCTGGAGCTTGATTCCTGGTGCCAAAAATAAATAAATAATCCACTGGAACACAAAAGAAAGACAGACATCTGAATCTAAAAGGGAAAGCTTATCACTATAAACAATTTCAGTTTTACATTTTAGAAGACCTATACATCTGAAAAGCACAAACACATTTACTATCCCATGAGATTAACAATAATGAATTGTCATACCTAAATGAAAAGTTTGTTTTTCAAAATTCAATTTTGTACCAAGAGCATCTTTTAAAGAAAAAAACTTTATAGTTTTATTTATAGAAAACTTCACCTTTTGCCATTGACCAATGAAAGCATATCACAATAATGTATTTAAAAATGATTATTGGTGTGTCACTCACAAGAAGACCCCAATGGGGCTCCTCTAATGAACAAAGACTGGAATAAGAGTTTTCCAGGTAGCTGATCCTTTATTCACCAAGTGGAGTCCTGTCCAATAAGGGTCTTCATTTACCTTTTTTTTTTTTTTTTTTTTTTTTGTGGCACCGGGGATCGAACTCACAACCTCTCACCTGCCAGGGCAGGTGCTTAAGCTGCTGAGCCAGACTCCTGGCCCTAGTTTTTTGAGGCAGGGTTGCACTATGTAGCTCAGGCCGGCCTTGTGCTCACGTTGTAGCCAAAGCTGGCCTCGAACTCACAACACTTCTCCTACCTCAGCCTCCCAAGTGCTGGGTTCATTTACCTATTTTAACAAAATTTTGACTGCCTATGAGAACCAGATCATAACAATTAACACAATATTTTCACAAATGAAAGATTCTCAAGTCATTGTACACAGACAACAATACGTATTACATTCATAGAACCAAATTTATCTTCATTTTGACCATCTGGCAACCTGGGTGGAACAGTTCTTTAATTTTAATGACATTTATTTATATGCCAACTTAAATTATGGACAATTGTTTCAAAAACCCAAAAAGGGAAAAAAAATTGAGCTCAAATAAAATAGCTGTATATATAATGGACTGACAGATGAATAAACAAATACACATAAGACAATTTGTTTATAAAATTAGAGTTCACTTAAGCATATTTGTTCAAATTGAATTATAATACTTTTTATAGTTTTAGGTTTGTAACTATGAATAGATTAGTCAGAATTTTTTAAGTGAATTAACAGAGATCTCTTGTAATAAGAATCAGAAGGAATAAAACTTTTTACATCTATGAAAACAAAGTTTTTAAAATGGGTCTTAAGCTGATGGTTAATATCATCAGAATATTCAGTTATATAGGCTACTCATTGATGCTTTGATAGCCATTGTTGTTGAATAGACACAACTGATAGACAAAACTGCTGTTTTGATAGTCACACGTAACTGCTCTCTAATGGGACAGACTGTTAAAGGTAAATTTAACTATTTCCAGTGGGGGAGGTGAGCAAGTCAGGTTTGGGTATAGAAAGAGATTACTTCTGAGAATAGTGGCCAGTTTGCAAGATTTTCTGGAGAGAAATCATGACAAGAGAGGTAGTCCCCTGGTGACTGTGTCTGTGCCTCTTTTTTTAATGCCAGTTTCTGTTTAAAACTCTTATTGTTCTATCAGTGAACTTAACTGTGTTATACAACTCAGTCAGTCTGCCCTGTGCTATTAAAAATTAGTCAGCATCGTTTTCAAGGTGTGGGGGAAAGAGGAGTTAATCTACAGTTCAGTCTAAAGACTAAAAGATGGATAAACTTGGACTATAACTTGTGCACTTATTCTTTGAGAGCTTCAGGATTAAATCTGGATCAGATTTTTAGAATACAGCCCAGAGAAAGGTGAAGATCAGTTTTATTATGAAAGGGTCCCAGGGAGGGGAAACTCACCATTCTGGAGACTTATACCTGAAATTCAGTAGTCACAGAAGAGAGAATTGCCTTGGACCAAACACTTGAAAACTGTGTAATTTCTTAGGAGCAGGGCAGTGGTGAAGAGACAGAAAGTGACTCCAAGTATGGCACAATAACTAATCCTAACAATCTCAGGTGCAGAAACACAAAATCAAGAACTTTCCTAGGGCGGATGTATAATCCTTAGCAAAACATGCCTCTACAGACAAAAGTTATGATTGACTCCAATTCTATTGCCAAATGGAAAATGAAGTCAATTGTATTGGCTGGATCCTGTGTCCCCCCCCAAATCCTCTTGCAATTTTGAAGGGGCTGAGTCTGGGGTTCATGATTGGTTTGTTGTGTAGTGCTGGGATTGGTGATGTTAGTGCTGCACTCACCCATGGGTGGAGCTGACAAACTGTGTAAGAGTGGGAGGAACACGTGTCTCTTGCCCTCTCTCTTGTCTGGTTCACCTTGCTGTTTGGTGGCCACCATGAGTGGCGGTCCTGCCATACCAAACTGCCTTGGAGTCAACTGAGTATGGACTAAAACTCCTGAGAAACTGTAAGAAATAAACCTTTCCTTCCCTAATTTTGGGCATTAGGTATTCTGTCTCAGCAATGAGTGTAAAGTAACTAAGATATCAATAATCAAAGGACCTAATAGCTGCTTTTTACCCTTTTGAAAGACAGTGAGGCAGAAAATAATACTGTTGGAAGTATATTATTTAGGTCTCACTTTTGAATATATGACTCTGAATCAAAGGTTCTAAAATTCCAGCCTTCAAAATAGAGCTATCACCTCTGGGGACAAGTAGAGGCAGGTAATATTTCAGAAAAAATCTTGGCCCTAGGTCAAAGCTCTTCAAGACATTTTGATTTCTCTATCCAGTCACCTCTACAGCAGTGCCGGCTAGACTATTTAAACTCACTCTACAAATATGCATCTCTGGGTATCTGTAATACACTTAAGAAACTCACAGATTAAATTCTGTGCCGCGTCCTTTTCTAGCCATGTTCTGCTGACAAAGTCCAAACATGGAAGGAAAGAGAGACCCATGTTCTGCTGACAAAGTCCAAACATGGAAGGAGGACATTTCCTAAGAAAAGCCCGTGACATAAAAATTGGCTTTGTGGGAATGGGTTAATATTTCTGGGGAACTATAGTGTTGACTTGTGCTCTGATCCAATTTGGAGGATTTCTTCTATTTTCTTTCCTGTGCACCAAATTAGTAAGCAAACCATAGAAACTCCCTAAGAACAAAGGGATAATCAATAAAATGTTTTTTCTTACAATTGATGGTATGTTGATCTGACATTTGAATAGGACTAACGAGATTAAGATCATACCAGAAGTTTGAGAGCCCTTAAAGATAATGATAACGATCAGTTGGCTGGGGCTGTCTGGGAACCTCCCTACAGAGATGCTAATGTATTGCTATAGAGATGAGATGGATAACACATTCTTGCAACTGCAGGAACATAATGGGGAGATAAGGGGGTTAATTTAGGGCTAGGTATACTCTTATGTTTTATAGGCTTTTAGATAAGGACACCATTAGAGAGCACTTGTTAATAGTACTAACACACTTCTAGGCTTTTAACTAGGTATAAATTTTATGACTATGCTAACTAATCATATGACTATAGAAACCATGTTATTGTAGAGACATTCGTTACTTTTCTTTTTTTCTTATCTAAACTTCCGACCCTGGCCAAAAAGGGGGTATATAACACCTTGTTTGAGCTTACAATACACGAAGCAGATTCACACAGTCTCTGAGCTGTTTGTGTGTCTGTTATCCACGCGCCGACACTCAGCCCACCTTCTGGGATTCTGTGGACCTAGCCAGGCTGGACCGCGGCAATTCTGTACTTATAATCTCTCACTGGAAGTCAGTGTCTGATTTAAGCATAGCATTACATTTCTCTAACCTAGTTTATAGGTTTGAATAAATCCTCTAAAGATATCAATGTACTTATCAGGATCATTTGAAAACTTTCTTAGATCTTGCCTGATCTGTTTTAGGTCACAGAGAAAAGGACATGTAAACTCAGGTAGTTCTACAACTCCCCATTTACTGCCTGTAAGAGATAATGTCCTTGAGGAACTTGAACAAAGTCACCTAAGGATTGGTACAACCCCACGGAGGCTTTGATTATGGCTGGCCTAGGAACTCCACTATCAAGGCCAAACAGCAAGTAAAAGAAGTCTCAGACTCAATAGTAGTGAGTGAGGCTTTAATTAAGCTTGTCTTGGAAACCTTGCCCTCAGGTTCCAAAGATTGAGGAAAAGTTTAGCCTCAGGATTAGTGGCAGTGGATGCCTTAAGGGCCACAGATATCTGGTTTTCCTGTGACTAACATTTATATTTGAACACAGTAGTATTTCTTTAGTGCAAAGAAAGTCTGAACATAAGGCAATTTTGACCATTTTTTCTGTTTCTTGCAGTACAATTCTAGCTGTGAAATAGCATCATAATCACTAGTTTCCTTTTCATTCACAGTCACATTTAAAGAAAGAAGCCCTGCTTAGCACTAAACCATTGCTTTCTAGTTCTTTGAAAGAGGGCTTTTAGTGCCACTTTTTTATTAGTTTTGGCACCAAAGATTTTAATATTTGCAACTTCTTATTTAGGGGTCATAGATTAATCCATACCAGCTCAGTAACCTTCTGTTGGTTTTACCATAGTTTGAGTTAGCATTGACTCCTGAGTCCCAGTGTAAAGAGTTCCTGTCCTTGAGTGTTTCTCCTACCTCAGCCTCTCCTATAACTGGGACTGCAGGCATGTGCCATCATGCCCAGTCCAACTGAGGGAAGAAGGGAAAGGGAAGCTGCTTTTCTGTTACATGACTCTGCTGCTGGCCGACCAGAGCTACCTTATTTCCTCTGGTACAGTTCATACACCACCATCACTGCCTCTGTCACTGCCACCCCCAGAGGCGACTGCACTGACATCTTGGGCAAACCATGCCAGTCTCTAAAATTTCTGGAGGTGTGAGCCAAGAGAAACTCTCTCTATGAGCTTTATTAGTATACAGCATTTGCTGTGATGTATCTGCAAAGACCACCAATCTAAAAGGACCTCTGCTGTTATGTTGGCTCTACCTCTCTGTCTATTTCTATCATCCTTATCAGTTGGCAATTCCAGTGATTGCTTATTGAAATAAAGACAATGACTAGAGTATAGGCAAGCATGAGTAAATTGTCTAACATCTTATGGAATCAGTTGATGATTTCCCACAATTGAATCTATGGTGAATGATTCCTGAGCTCCATTATTTATGATATTCTGCTGTAACTCTGTAAGCAGTTTAAAATCAAACACCCAATATTCAGGGATGAGCTGATTGATTATTAAGAGTTTCTAATCACCACTGGAAAACAACAAGGTTCGGGAACACCTCCTTGCATAGTTGCTTTTTTTTGTGCTGGCAATTGAACTCACAACCTTGCACTTGCCAGGCAGGCCCTGTGCTGCTGAGTTATAGCCTCAGCCCCATAGCTATCATTTTAACAGCCTGTTTGTATTTAGACATACAATGTTCTGAATGTTTTATTTTTAAATAGGCTGGAGGTGAAGGCTGAAGAGTGTCTTTAAAAGTCTTACCACCAGCCCACATCCCCAGGAGCTGGTGGCACAGAAGGCAGCCTTTCTTTTTCTTTATATTTTTTTCCCTTGCCCTCCTGTTCTAAAATGGAAACATTGGGGATACTAGTACTTAACAGACATAAAACAGATTTTAGCAAGATCCAAGTTAAGAAGGTCTCAGGAGATACAGTTTCTCCTCTGCCATGAGCACTCTTTAAATTTTTTTCCCATTTTGTCCCAATTTTCAATATCCAAACTTCCCATGTGTGAGAAATAAGGGTCATATTTAATTATTTCCTGCAGAATTTTGGTAATACTGCTAATTTGCACTATATACATTGCTTTCTTTAAAAGAGATTTTAAAGAAAGAGATTTCAAAGAAAAAAATTAAAGAAAATATTTCAAAGAAAGAGATTTCCCCTTGTTTTAATTGCATCAAAATTCTTTCCCATGTCTAAAGTAGCTCCATGCTGGACATCTCCAGAATCATCATGCAATATCTGAATGCCATTGAAACACTCCTAGTAAATCCACCAGTCAGGCAAGAATGCCATGGGTTCAGCCCACATTGGATGCCAGATATTGGAGACCCCTACCATGGACTCCTGTCAGGCATTACAGCACATGGTTAAAAAAAAAAGATCAAGAGATAAAACAGCAGTGCAGTAAGGATCTAGGATGACCAGTTGTTCATGGGGAACAAAAGGCAACATGGCAGCCAAAACCTTTGTACTTATAGACCACATTTACATTGAGGAAAATGGTGAGCAGGTTATCAGATGACTCAAAGGGTAGTGGTGGGTTTTATGCTGAGAAGGATCTTATGTTGATGATGATCATTTCAAATGACTCAGAAGGTGGTGGTGATTTTAAACTCATGAGAATCTTGCCCTTAAGTATCACAGCCTCGTGAGACCATTAAGGTTTTATTAAGGCCTCTGGGGTCTAGCCTCAAGTAATAATTTGTGGTCTCCAACACACTGTAACCAAAGGTCCTACTGCTTTTGTTGAGTTTTCCAGTACTGGAAATGGATGCCACTGAGTGATTCCATAGGCATTTGCATGTCTATCCAAATGCTAAAACATGTAGTCTCTTATCCAAACAGAAATACAGTTATATTAATATTTTTATTCATTTAAATTTGTTCAACCAAAATTTTTAAAGTAATTACTTTATCAAACAGACAGATCTTCATACTGTAGAGAGAATGATATGATGAATGGGGCATCAGCACAGTTTTCATGAAGCCTGTAACTTCTCGAAGCATGTAGGAGCTGTTCATATAAGATAAGTATATAAATAACCTTAATAACAGAGTATGATTAGTACAACAAAGCAAATGTTCCCAAGGGGGTACATCAAAAGATAATTAGAATAAGGAAGAACTCAGGGAGAAGTAGCAGCCCACCTATAGAATTCAGTAAAAGTTATCTTAACAGAAAGGAAATTATCCAGGTAAAAGAAATAGAATATAAAAAGGCATAGAGGCAAGATTACTCATGGTAAGTTGGGAGAAAAGTGATCCAGTATAATGGAGCACAGTGTATCCATCCTTTACTAGTAGGCCATAAAACTGTAAAAGAGGATTAAAGTCATAGCATGGAGGACTTCAGCTAGACTAAGTTCGTAATTTGTTCAGTCACTATAGGGAAAGTAATGGAAGCCTCTGAGAAGAATCACTTACTGTATTTGTGCATCTGTTTATTTTTACCTTTCCACATATCAAAAAAATTGAGGCAATCAACAAACATAGATACAATTTAGCAGGATACAAGCATGTAAAGCAATGAGTATGAAGGGAAAAATGATAATAAAATAAGAAGAAAACCCTAGGAGTAAATGATGCACAAAAATGTGTAAATAAGATCTTGTGCAGAGGATCACAAATTCAAGTCCAGTCTGAAAACTTAGTGAGAATCTGTTTCAAGAAAAAAGAAAAAGTCTGGAAATATAGTTCAGTACTAAAATCTGGGCTCAATCTCCTGTACCAAAAAATTTGCATATCTTCTACACAATTATTATCCATAGATTACATAGTCAACTCTAGTGTTCTAACTTGCCAAAGAAATGAGTAAGATGTAATATGTGGACTATTGCATTAGGCATCATTCCATTGCTATAAAAAATAACTGAAGTAATCAACATTTAAGGAAAAATGCTTTATTTTGTCTCGTGATTTTGAAAGTTCTATTCCATGATTGATTGTCCCTTTGCTTTGGGCCTCTGGTTGCACAACATGGTGAGACCACATGGGTAAGCAAAATTGTTCTTCTCACAGCAGGACACAACAGAGAGAGAAAAAAGATAAAGATTCTACAGTTCCCTTCAAGGTGATTCTCCCAATGATGTAAAACTTCCCACTGGGCTCCATCTCTTAGCATCAAGCTGAGAACCAAGCTTTTAACACTTAGTTTTTGGGGTAATATTCCAGACCCAAAATACAGTAAATGTGTTGGCTAATTTTTACATCAACTTGGCTGAATTAAGTAATGTCTTGCATCCCAATAAAGCATTATTTTGGGTGTGATTTTGAGGATGTTTCCAAAGAAAATTAGCATATGAGTCTGAATGGACTAGGTAGGAAAGACCTACCTTCCCTCAGTCTACACGGGCACCATCTAGTCACCAGAGAAACAAATACAGAAAGCTTATTGATGTCTCCTCTGAGAGCTGATACATGCTCATCAACTGCCTTAGACATTAGAAATCCAGACTCTCTAACCTTTGTGCTCTAGAACTTGTGCCAGCAATCCTGCTTTCTGAGTCCTCAGGCTTTCAACCTTGAACCATGAATGACATCATTAGCTTTTCTACTTGTGTCTTCAGACTTGGATTGAGCCATATGATCAGCATCATAGGATCTCCAACCTACAGACAGCATTTCATGGAACTTTTCACCATAATCAAGTGAGCTAATTCCCTAATAAACCTCTCTTTCTTTCTCTCTCTATATCTGTATCTACATCTATATATATAGCTATATATAGGATATATCCTATATACATCCTCTCTCTCTCTCTATATATATATATATATCCTCTATATAACCTCTCTATATATATCCTATAGATATATATCCTTTATGTATATATATATCCTATACATATTTCATATATATATATAATATATATCCTATTGTTTGTGTCTCTCTGGAAAACCACGACTAATACAGGAACTAAGGACACAATCAAAGTTTACTTAATGAAGGTCAATGCACAATGACATGAAGGATTTCAGAATTGGCAATGTGGGAGTAAACTGCTTAGAAATTTGTTACATTAGCAGGGACCTCAACAAGGGTGATGACAAGAAACTTTCTTATTTAATTTCATTTAACAGAAGTCTGGCAAAGAGAACAAACTATTGCTCTGGTATCTCTAGGGCCACAAGCATGTTCCAAGTGACAAATCCCAAAGATATATAAAACTCCAGAATAACTACTTAGAAAATAATGATACATTTTGCATTAATTATTATTTTCTTACTATTTTTTTTTTTTTTTTTGCAGCACCAGGGATTGAACTCACAACCTCGCGCCTTGCCTGACAGGCACTTAAGTCACTGAGCCAAACTCCCGGCCCTATTTTCTTACTATTTTGACATGAAATTTTGTTTTAATTTTTCATAAAATTAAAAAATAATTGGTGCTATTTTTTGTCTAATAGAGGTGATACCTTTAGGGTACATGTGCTGCATAGTTAATTCCTTTCAAGAGATTCTTCCCTGAGCATCCCCAGGTAGTTGGCAGGGTTAACACACTCTGTGTGTATCAATGACATCTTTAACTGTTACACTGTGTGGTACCTTTCAGAGTGGACTACCCTTTTGCAGTCTGAACACTAGTCACTTAAGAATAAATGTTCACTTAATAATTGGTTTCTCTCAAAATAAATAAAGAATAAGCTTTTTCCCCTTTTGTAGGTTCACTTTCAATATCATATGTGAAGCTAGCAGCAGGGAAAAGAGATAGCTTGCAAAGGCAACTGCAGTTCTAAAATCAAAAAAGGGAGTCAAAGTAGTAATAATACAGAACCATTTCATTTTACAATGTCTGGCCAAAGCAGCAAGTCTACTTCAGCAACAGCAGTTGTATCCCGTAGTGAGAATAAGTTACACCCTACTGGGTCTAAATTATTCAGAAGTAGGGATGAGTTGAGAAAGGGAGTAATTATATCTGTCAATGGGGTTTATTAACATTTCCAAGCAAGGTGTCATGTGAGGCACCTACCTATACACGCACATATATGTGTGCGTGCATGTACACACACACAAGCTCATGTATAAATTGCTTCAAAGTGTACTGTATTTTCATCAGAATATGCAACAAAAAAGATCTGTTATCTGACCTTCTCCTTCCTGAACTGCTCCATGGTTCAATTCTTTCCTTTTCTTCTATCATTTGTCTTTCAGAAAAAAGCCACCAAAGGAATAGCAATCAAACAGCCCTAATAGTCCTTCAGTCCTTTATTTCTGGTTAAAGGCTCAGATGCTCTTATTTTTTTAATTATGTAATAAGAGTCAGAGATAGAGATCTATGTGTAAGTTGTCAAGCATTAACACTGCAACAGTGGTTCTCAAACTTCAGCACAATAAAAATCAACTGATAGAACTGGTTACAATGCGGAGTGCTGGGCCCATACCCAAAGTTTTAGATTCAGGAGGTTTGGAAGTTTCAAGAATGTGTATTTTTAACAAGATTCCAGTAGATTTTGATGGTGATGGCATTGTGGGCACAGTTTTAAAAAATAGTGCACTAGAATATTACTAATAACGTTAAAGCGCCTTGGAGGTTTCTTCATAACTCTGTACACTCATCTCCCCCCAAGAAAGTCGTCACTCTGCTGATGTTAAAAATAATTTCTTCATTTTCCCCCCAAAATCCTAATTTTATCACATGCATTATATCCTTATGAAGAGTCATGGTATATCCAGAGGTGAAAAGGAATAAACCACAACTACACACAATCACATGATGAAATTCAGAAACAATTTCAGGTGAAGAAATAATGAATAATAAGTATTAATATAGCACATTAACAATTTTAATGTTCCAATGCTTTTCCTTCCCAGTTGTAGTTGATGATCTCCCCAGAAATTCCCTTATATTTTTGCAAATACTAATATACTGAATGTGTATCACAATTTCTTTCCAAAGATCTCCAAGAGCATCATATTTTGTTTTTTAACCTAAAATATTGAGATTTCCTGTTTTTGACAAATAACATATGTGAGCTCCATGGAGAAATTATGGATGAATAAATGTAAAATTTCCAGGTTATTGAGACTTTATGGCAGGCAATTAATTTTAAGTCATCAAGCAATGGGACAGTATAATACAGTGAAAAATTGTTTTGTCTAGAAATTTAGAGAGGTGCATTCTAGTTCTGACTTTACTATGGAAGAGGCAAATTGTTTCTCTGGATTTGTTTCCTTATCAACAAAACTATGGTGATGGTATTTTGAGTTTTATTATGCTAATAGGTTTATTTCATAGCACTGAGTTTTGAACCTCATTGTTGATGGTATTGAAAGTGCTCAAATGTACCCTAGGCATTTCTCAAAGTCGCTTTTAGATCTGTGTTGAACAATGAAAATGTTGGGCAAGTGTGAGGGAGGAGCAAGGGAAATCTGATATTTGTGGCTCAGTCAGGTCTTCTCTGCACCTCTAGTTAAACTATTAAATTTTTATCTGATTTACACATTCTAGACTTGTGCAAAAGAATTTCTTTTACAGAAATGGTTCTGCAGATGGAAAAAGAGAATTTGAAAATCAAAAAAATAAAATAATTTTTGTTTTTATTACTATTTTAATTATAAAGATTTAAGAGGAATGGTGTGAATAATTCAATATGTGTATACAATATTAATGATCAAATCAGGGTGAATAGCTTTTCCTTTCTTTAATAACAAATGACAGTCTTTCTAATTGTTCTCTCGCTGTTCAACATTGGTCACTCGTTGTCCACACAATTAGAGTAATATGATAACGGCATTTCTCACCTTTTCACATGTTTTGTTTTAAAGCAAATTTCATATATTACAGGTTGTTGTTCAGATTCCTACAAGTTTTGGTTCCAGTTATTTAATTCTAGAAAATAAAATAGTATCCTCTCCTTTCTGTCTTAATTTTGAGCTTAGCTATTTTTTTGGGTTTTTTTCTTTCCTTTCCTTCCTTCCACCTTCCCTCTCCCTAATTTTCCTTTCACTTTGAACAGTTTCTTCCCATTTAACCATACCTATTGTACAATTATGCTTTTATTTACACATTTAGTATCTTACACCAGAAAGACATTGTGATATTTTTACACATGTGGTTCTGATTTATTTTACTTAGGAGTACAGTCTCAAGTTCCAGTCATTTAGGAACAAATATTTCAAGGTTATCCTTTTTTTTCATTTAAGAGAAAATGGACACAGAAAAGAGACACAAAAAGCAAAAGACACAAACAACAACAACAAATCCGATATGATAATATTATAGGTTTACAAAATGACATGATTGGAATTCGACAATACTTGTAATATTGCATATCATTACTTTCAAAGGGGTTATTCAGATTAAAAGATATAGACATGTAAAATTGATCTAATCATATGAGTATTAAATGTTCTTTTTCAATAGCTAATGCATTTAGTAATATAGTCATTTTAACTATCTTATGTATACCTATATATAAATTTATGTCTTTTTCCTTTTCCCTTCCTTCTTTCCTCCTTTCCCCTTAGAATACCTCTTCTTGTCATTAAAATAACCACCCATATCATCAGGCCTAATATAATCAAACAAAATAGTTCAGAATAAAACCAATAAAATATAAAACAATGGTCACAGAAAAGAGAAACAAAAAGTTAAAGGGACCAACAAACAACAACAACAACATATCTGATACTGTAACATTACAGGTTTACAAACTAAGATGATTGGAATTTGACAGTGGTTGTAACATGGTATATCGTTACCTTTAAAGGGGCTGCTCAGATTGACAGACACAGACATGTAAAATTGATCTAATCTTATGAGTATCAACTGTTCTCTCTCACCAGTTAATGCATTTAGTGGTATAGTCATTTTAACCGTCTTATGTATACCCACATATAAATCTATGTCTTTTTCCTTTTGCCTTCCTTCTTTCCTCCTTTCCTCTTATAATACATCTTGTTATCTTCAAAATAACTGCCCATACCATCGGGCCTAATATAATCAAACAAAATAGTACAGAATAAAATCAATAAAAAATAAAACAATGGAAGCAATACATAGTAATACAACATTGATTTCTATAATGCCTCATATTATCTTCTAAGCAGTTGCCTATATCATCTGTTATAATACAATCAAACAAACCAAAATAGGTTAAAATCACTCAAAACAGAACAATGAAAGCAATATAGGGTTTTAAAACAAGGTGATCAAATAGCAATAAAGGCTACCCTAATATACTTTGTTATCTTTGAAATAGCTATCTATGTCATCATATATAATAAAATTAGGCAGGTCAAGGTAGAATAAGATTAAACTAAACAGCTCATTGAAAACAATACTGGACTGAAATCCCAATGATGGATTATTCAATTATCTGCCCCATTCGGTGATATCCCTCTGCCGCTGTTTCTGGAGCTGTGGACTTTTTTATCACTCTCTAAAATGTCCTTCAGTATTCTTTGTAGGGTTGGCATGGTTTTCATAAATTCCTTTGGTTGTTCTTTGTCGTGTAAGTATCTTGTTTCTCCATTGATTTTGAAAGATAGTTTTGCAGGGTACACCAATCTGGGTTGGAAGTTGTTTTCTTTCAGGGCCTGAAACACTTCACTCCAAGCTCTTCTTGACCTGATTCTTTGTGTTGAGAAGTCTGTCGTGATTCTGATGGGTTTTACTTTGTAGGTGACCTGTTTTTTTCCTCTAATAGCTTTTAATATTCTGTTCGTGTGTTGAATTTATGGGATCTTGATTATTATATGTCTGGGTGTAGGTATATTTTCGCTATGGTAAGCTGGAATTCTATATGCTTCACTTATCTGAAAGTCATTTCCTGTTCCCATGCTTGGAAAGTTTTCTGAAATTATTTCTGTAAATAGGCTTTTAATTTGATTTTTATCAACCCCTGCTTTTTCACTCACACCTTTTATTCTTAAATTATATTTCTTTGGGTTGTGTTGAAGCCTTTGTATTGTTACTTCCAGGTTTCTTGTTATTTTTAAGAGATCTTTCCTTTCATGATCACAAGCTTTAAACCTGTCTTCAGGGTTTGAAAGTCTATCTTTAGTTTCCTTCAGGTGGTTTTGCCAACTTTCATTTGAGTTTTTGAATTCCTGGTTATCTCTTTGAATCTGTTTCATGTATTCTAAATATTTTTTGTATTGTTCATTCCTGGTTTGCCTCAGTTTCCTATGCTCCATTTTTTTTTATCTATGTCTCCTTTAGAGATGCCTAGCAATTCTTTTATTATGTTTTTCATTTCATCTTTTAGTCGAGTTAGTATCTCTGTTCTAATCTTTTATAACCTCATGAAGTTGTTTCTTTACTTCAGTTGTCATTACCTCAGAGAATTTAGTTGTGGTCCTGACCTCTTCTGCATTTGCTTCTCCTGGATTTGCTCCACTTGGATTGGAGGCCAGAGACTGCCTTTTGCTTCTTTGTCTTGACATATTCCTTGGTTGTTCTGGAGCAGTGTATACCAGGGATCTTGGTATTCCTCACGTTGTCTGTAATTTCTCTGAGGTTAGACTGGTTCTTCTAGTCAGTGCTGCTTGTGGATATCTGATGGTTACCACTAGGTGCACTCTTACAGCGCTGTTCACTGCCTTTCCTCAGCCTGCCTTGGCTCCCCAATGTCTGGCACAGTGCATGGGGGTGGGTCCTCCACCTGGGAACCTGGGCCAGTTATCGATGAGACTTCCACTATCACCCTTAGGGTGCACATGGAGCCATGGTCTCCAGATCAAACTGGTCACCCTCCAGGACCCTCTGGGGCTCAGTCAGAGCAATTTCCACGGGACTGTGCCCAACTAGGAGCAGCTCTGACCCCAAAATGGCTGCCAGTCCCTTGCTCTCCCTTGCAGGAGATTGGTGTTTGCTGCACTCACCATCAGCCAGTTTAGTCCTCCAGGTCTGCTCCCCCTGTCCACTGCCACTCTCCTCCAATGCTGTCTCTCTGGGCAGAGGCCTCCAGGGTCACCACCACCACCACTGCCACAGCACTTTGATCATGCGTCCCCAGGTTCCAGCAACTCCTTTCACAGAGTGGGTTCAGCTCCAGGCAGAGATGCCACCAGCCACCACCTTCTTTATTTGAGTATTTCTTTTTACTCTTTCTGTGGGCTTCAATTGTCACTTTAGATTCTTCCTGGGTCCAGAGGACCCACCTCCCTCCTTCTTGTCTTCCCCATGTTGCTATATTCCAGCATCTGGATGGTATCTTTCAGGGAGGCCACTTACCCTGCTGTTTACCATTCTGCCATCTTGTCCCGCCTCCCCAAGTTTATCCTTCTTTATGGCTAAGTAGTACTACATTATACTTAAAAAACACACACACACCTTTAATCCTAGCACTTGAGAGGCTGAAGTAGGAGGAGTGTTGTGAGTTTGAGGCCAGCTTGGGCTACAGCGAGAGTGCAAGGCTGGCCTGAGCTGCATAGTCCAACCCTGCCTCAAAAAAACAGGATTGGGAGTTTGGCTCAGTGGCTTAAGCACCTGCCCTGGCAGGCACAAGGTTGTGAGTTCAGTCCCTGGTGATGCAAAAAAATAAATAAATAAATAAATAAATAAAAAATAAAAAACACACACAGAACTATTTTATCCATTCATCTGTTGATGGACATTTGGATTGTTTCAAAGATTTAGCTATCACAAACTAGGTGTCTAGAAACATGGGTGTGTATATATTGCTGTCGTATAATGCTTTTAATTCTTTTGGGAAAATAACCAGAAGGGGAATATTCAGGTTAAACGGGACTTCTAGACCTAGTTTCTTGAAGAATCTCTACACTGAATTCCACCATGTTTGTACCATCTTATACTCCCATCAGTAAGGGAGGTGTTCCCTTTTCCCCAAGGCCCCACAAGCACTTATTACTGGCTAATTTGTTAGTAATAGCCATTCATTCTGGAGGTAGATGGAATCTCAGTGTTGTTTTAATTTGCATCTCTCTAATGACCAGGGATGTTGAACGATTTTTTTCATATATTTATTAGCCATTTGTGTTTCTTTGCTGAAGGTGTGTACTTATCTCAAATGCCCATTTTTGGATTGAGTGTTTGAATTTAGGGGATCTGTTTTTATTCTGTTCTTTGTATATTTTAGATATTAGTCCTTTGAGGAGCAACTGCTAAAATTTTTTCCCACACTATTGGTTGTCTTTTCACTCTGTTGGTGATTTCTTTTGATGTGTAAAAGTTTTTAATGAGACCTCAGTTTTTGATTATTTGTAGTTTACTGTCTGTGTTTTGTTCATGAAGACTCTGCATATATCTATATCTTCAAGAGTTCTACCTATTTTCTTTTCCAGAAGATTTAGTATTTCTGTTCTTATATTTAGATATTTTATCCATTTTGATTTTTATTTAGTGCATGGTGATAGATATGGCTCTAGTTTTAGTCTTCAGTGTGTGGAAAGTCAGTTTTCTGAGCTCCATTTATTAAAGAGGCTCTCTTTCCCCTAGTGAACATGTTTGACTCTTTTTTCAAAGATAAGATGGATAAGTGTGTTTGGAGTTGTTTCTGCATCTTCTATTCTATTCCATTGATGCTCTGGCTTGTTTTTTGCCAGTACCATGCTGCTTTTCTCACAGTAGCTCTGTAATGTACTTTCAAATCAGGGATTGTGATGTCAAAGCTTTGCATCTGTTGCCCAGAATTGCTTTTGCTATTCAACTTCTCTTCTGCTTTCAAATTAATTTTAGGATTGTTTTCTCTAATTCTGTGAGGTACACCAATGGTATTTTTCTTCTTTTTTTAGTTTAATTTTTAAGAGAATAAAACAGAACAACAAAATGAATCAAAATAGTGATATGACAGTAGGAAATTTACAATAGTTACTATACTGCTTGTCCTCTAAATAGTTGCTCAGGCTATCAACTGTAGGCATGTAAAGTCAATGAAACAATACAGTTCCTCCAAATCAGCTGGTTCCTCATGGGGGGGAGCTGTTCTTCTCTCCCCAGCCCATGCACTGCCTGACTCACAGGCAGAGACTTAGCTTCCTTCCTATACTAATGGCATTTTAATTGGGATTGTAGTAAATCAGTATAACAATTTTGGGCATATGACTATTTTTACGTTGATTTTTCCTACCCAAGAGCAAGGGACACCTTTGCAATTTCTGATATACTGTTAGACCTCTTTTTTCAGAGTAGTATAGTTTTCAGCATAAAGATCTTTTGCTTCCTTTGTTAGATTGTTTAATAATCATTTTATTTATTTTTTCATTCTATTGTGAAGAATGTTGTTTCCCTAATTTCTCCTGCTCAGTGAGTTTGTTATTTGTGTACAGAAATGCTATTGATTTGTGAGGGCTGCCTTTGTATTGAACTATGTGACTGAATTTTTTTATTAATGCTACAAATATTTTGGCAGAGTTTTTTTGGGTCTTCTATATAGAGTATCATATCATCTGCAAATAGTGATAATTCAATACCTTCCTTTCCTATTTTTACTACTTTTATTTCTTACTCTTTTATAATTGCTCTGGCTAATGTTTCCAGAACTACATTAAACAGAAGTGGTGAGAGTGAACACCCTTGTTTTTCTCCTGATTTTACAGTGAAAGCTTCCAGTTCTTGATCATTTAGTAGGGTGTTGGTCATTGTTTTCTCAGATGATTTTTATTAGATTGAGATAAAAATTATCTATTCCAATTTTCTGGAGGATTTTTAATATGTATCGATGTTAACCACATCTGATGGACAAAATATTGAAATAATCTTATGATTTTTGTCTTTGCATCTGTTGATAAGCTGTATTACATTTATTGATTTGTATATGTTAATCATTCCTGGGATAGACTCCACTCGGTCATGGTGTATAATTTTCTTGTTGTTTTGCTGCATTCTGCTTGCTAGTGCCTTTTTGAGGATTTGTATGTCTGTGGTAATTAGGGAGATTGGCCTGTATACCTCTTTTTTGGTTGATTCTTTCTCTGGTTTTGGTATCAGGGTAATGCTTGCCTCCATGAAGGGAGCATTGTTTTCCTTTCAATTTCATTAAAAAAATTGGATCTTCTCTATATTTCTTGTAGAATTTAGTGGTGAATCCATCAAGCCCTGGGTTCTTCTTTCTTGGTAAGTTTTTAATTATATTTTATATCATACCACAGTGATATTTGTGCACCCATGTTTATAACAACCCAATTTGTAATAACCAAATCTTGGAAACAACCCAAGTGTCCATCAATCAAGGAATGGATAAAAAGATGTGGTATTTTTATACAATGGAGTACTAAGCTATAAAGAAAGATTGCATTGAGACTTTTATAAGTAAATGGTCACGACTTGAGACCATACTCATGTGATATAAATCAAACTCACGTGTGTAAATACCATATTGTCTCCCTAGTGTAAGAAACTGAAAAAGTATATGTGATCCAAAATCTACAATAAACACTGAGGAAGGGTAAAAAACTGCTCAAAGATCAAAAGTAATTGGGAAAGGGAAAAGCAGGAAAGAAGGAAGGGAAAAGGAAAAACATAAATCTGTACATATGCATATGTAAGAAAACTAAAATGACTATACTGCTGAACGTATTAGTTATTGAGAGACATTGGTTAATACCCATATGATTAGATCAATTTTACGTGTCTATATCTGTTAATGTAAACAACTTTGTTGAAGGTAACAATACACAATATTGCAACCATTGTCAAGTTCCTATCATCTTGTTTTGTAAACCTATAATGTTACTGTTGTGGATTCACTGTGATCATTTGTTTGTCTCTTTTGCTTTTTGTCTTTCTTATATGTGTCTTTTTTTCTCTTAAATTAAAAAAAGAGATATTGGACAAAATAGAGATAAATTAAGAGAAACTTAGTATATACAAGGCCAAAAGACAAAGGATGATCATAGAAGCTTTGGGAAACTAGTGAAGAGAATAGAAAAGAAAGAATGAAGGAATCAGCAAACTTTATCTTAGCTAACCAGGAAGACTAGAGAGAATGTTCATTCACATGAAAATATCATTAAATCAAGAGAGATAACTGGGGAAAGGGAGAAAGAGGACAAATTGTTTATAGCAAATTATAAAGGAAAACCTAAAAAAAGGAAAAAAGATAGAGGGAAAACAAAACAAACCAACAAAGAAAGAAAAAATAATAGAATATAAGATAAATGGAGTATTACTCAGCTATAAAGAAGGATAACTTGAAGTTTTTAGAGGTAAGTGGGTGCAGCTTGAGACCATACTGATAAGTGAAATAAATCAATTTCACATGTGTAAATATTCTATTGCCTCCCTAGAGCAAAAAAGAGCAATAGCATCCAAATTGTGCAATAGGTGTTGTGAAAATGAAAGTGAAAAAAAGTACTCAAAAGGAAAGAACAACTGAGATAGAGGAAAGAAGAAAAGGAACGTAAAAGATTATATGTATATAGGTATACATATATATGTATGTATGTATATGCATACACAATATAGATAACTATACTACTAATCTCTGTAAGTTCATCAAAAGAACAGTTTGTGTTATTGTTTGATTGTTTGATCATTTTTTCCATGCCTAAATCTTGTAACCTGACTACTCCTATGACAGCAATATGCAATATACTAACTAGTGTTAATTTCCTACTATTTTTTGAAATTCTGTATCATTTCAATCTTTTGTTTTGCTTTGTTTTTTAAAAAAATATTAAATTCCTCTTGCAGCCACAGGAACCTGAAACTTCTGGGTAACCCCACTAAGCCTACAGTAGAATTAATGCTAGATGAGGGGTGTGGAGATGATCTTGGCACCCATATGTCAGGGCTGGGGCCAGACTTCAGTCAGTACTTCCTGTATATTCCTTGGCAGTCTGCCCACTCTTTACCCTGTTTGTCTCCATCCTCTTAGGTTCCTTGTTGCTGGCTGTGGTTATGTGCTGTGGGCTGGCCCTGTGCTCCTGCAGCTGCCATCTAAAGCTGCTCAGTCCCAATTCTATATCCTCTCCTGGGGCGGGGAGATAGACTCACACTTGTTGCTGTGCATGGCGCAGTGCTGTTTAAGGCACCTCTCCTTCAAGCTACAGGTAGCACAGTGAGAGAGGTCATGCTGTCCCACTCCATACTTTCACCAGCACCTCTGTTGCCAACACCACAATCTATGCTGTAGTTGGAAGCCTTGCTGACTCACTGCTTCTTCCTCTGTTTCTTGCTGCATACTGAGGTGTGGTGGGGTGCTGTGGGCTGATTTTCTACTCCTGCTGCTGCTGCGGAGACAGCCCAGTGATGCTCAGTGCCAGGATGCAAGGCTGCTTAAGTCTACATCCCTCTAGTCATTGGTCATGGGGCTAGAGGGATTGTGCTGTTCCATTCACTATGTGCCCCTGCAGTCTCTATTGTTGTCCCTAGAGGTTCCAGTTAGCAACTTGGTGTATGAAAGTAAAGAACATAAAAAAGAAAACAAGGAAAGAAAAGAAAAGAAATAAAACAATTGGCCACTCACTAGGGAGGGAACAGTTCACTTGCTCCTGTGTGTGTGGATGAAAATTGCTATCAGGCTGCAACATTCTCTACTTGGGGCCAGAAGTAAATGATTTGTAAGTGCCCTTCCAGCTGTTGTGGGTCTTTCTCTTCCAAACATGTACCACCTTTCTCAAAACAACTATATCTCAACACCAATATCAAATCCTTGTCTCAGCCATGCTTTTGTTTAGAGGGACCTGAAATATCAATTCTCAAATT
The DNA here is from genome assembly GCA_004363535.1 of Dasyprocta punctata. Taxonomy (NCBI): domain Eukaryota; kingdom Metazoa; phylum Chordata; class Mammalia; order Rodentia; family Dasyproctidae; genus Dasyprocta; species Dasyprocta punctata. The sequence continues at coordinate 23,367 of RJWM01001244.1, forward strand.
TCTGTATCAGTAATCAAAAGTGTATAATAACTACACCTATGCTCACTTTCTTTAATGCAGTCTCTAAAATAAAGACCTCACTTCTCAGCTTCAGTCTTGACCCTACTCTGTACTTGCTTATTTACTATGCTATCTTTCCCCTCCCTCACTCTCACCTCAACCACTTTTCTCTTACTTTCAATATGTTACTCCAAGGCTCATTATATGCTCAAGAATTCCTCCTATTAAACATAAGCAAAGGTAACTGACACACGGTGGTATGCACCTATAATTCCAGCACTTATAAGGCTGAGATAGGCTGATCACAGTGAGTCCAAGTCTCAAAAAACAAAACAGACAAGAAAAAAAGCAAATCAAAAGTTCTTCCTCAAACCTGCACCCTCTTCTGTTTCCTGACTCCTCTCTCTTTCCCTTTACAGGTAAGTGCCTTCAAAGAATAATCTAGATTTTTTGTTTCTGATCCTTTTTTTTTACTTTATCATTTCTCTATTGTACTGTGGCAAAGTTTCCCTCCAGTGCTTTTCTTATTTTATTACTCTTTCTGCATTATTTAGTGATTGCTCAAGGTCAGTTCAGTACCCTTTGAGACTCCCTGCTACCCACCACCTTAGGGGTAGATAACCTGTGAAAAGCCTCAGTAGCTTCTTTCAGCATTCAGAAAACTTCCCTGCACATACTTAGCCACTAGCCTGTATCTTGATGTTCAGGGCTTGTCATAATCTTTGTGATAATCTTCGTCTCATACCCAGATTTCTCTCTGCCTAACTCCATTAGATGGAGGTTTTAGTTGGGGTAATCTAAGTTTTTTGTCAGCTTGAGCTCCATATTCTAGAGACTGTGGAGCCTGTCATCCCAAATCCATGCCTTCACTGATGGCTGGTTTCTGGTTTACCCAGGGATGATGAGGGGAGTAGACACAAGTGGGTTTTGTTTACTTTCATGCTGCAGGTGATCCCTAGGTAATTTGATCCTCTCATGATTTCAAGTACCATCTGTGTGCTAAGAATTTTCAATCTTCTTTCTTGAGATTCAGATAAGAGTCTTCTAGCTGCTAATAAATTGTTGTCTTTGGGCATCCAATACCTACCTCAGGCTCAGTATGTCCAAACCAAAATCATTTTTCACCTTTACCATTTCATTATTCTCCTGATTTCTCTTTACCAGTTAATGATAATTTACTTTAGTTCACCATCCACATTGAGACTAGAACAGTTTTCATAATAACCACAGTGAAAGAATTTCAGATACATAGCTGTTTTACAGCTAAGATCATAGATATACACGTGTCTCTTGTCTATACTATTCATGTTGATGAATCAAAATGATTGATGTTGGGCTTTAAGCTAATTAATCAGTAATATCACAGAATTCTTTTTGCTTACTTTGTGTAACAATAAAGCAGTTCAGTAACTACCTTTTAATACCTTCTGCCCTAGGATATACAACCATATAGTTAACAAAATTTCACGTTGGAAAATTTTCTCCAAAATCTTTAAATATTGAGATTTAACTCAGAAATTACAAATAAGTGACTACTACATTAAAATTTTAAAGACACCAAATACCACTGTTTGCAATGTAGCTGTCTGTGAAGTTCTCCAGACATAGCCCATGAACAATCATCATCCTCCCAAACCAAGATCAGAGTCTCTATATTATAATATCCTGGATCAAGGCCACAGTTCTTTTATTTCAAACCCTCAACTACCATTCACTATTTTATTCCAAAAATATGTATTGGCCTGAGTTATAGCTCAGTGTTACAGCGCTTGACTAGCATTCACAAGGCCCTGGGTTTAATCTTTAGCACTAGTATGCGAAGTATGCTAAGTATTCTGGGAAGGAAATATTCAGCCATAAACCAATGTAACGTGCTTTTTATTCTGTTTTCTTCATAAGATTCATTTTTCACTTCTTTGTCTATTCTAATCCCCAAGAGATCAATCTCTATCAACTGGTTCACCAAAGTTCCTGGCTAGGTGAGTTCTATTTGATAGAATGCCTCCCAGTAAAGTAGGCATTTTGAGATTTTAGAGTAAAGGAAGAGGATTTTCTTCGCCTGCTCCTCCTTCTTACTACCAGTTCTCTCTCTCTCTCTCTCTCTCTCTCTCTCTCTCTCTCTCTCTCTCATTCTCTCTGTCGAAAGATGGTTCCTTCCAAAATTATCTTTTTCCCAGGGAAACCAGATGAATAGTGCGGAGGAGGACAGCCCTCTCATCACCTCTCTGCTGCTACAGGAACTCAGTGAATACAGCATAGGAGGGAAATCACATCTATCACCTCTCCACTGCTTCAGGAAACCAGGTTAAATACAGTAGAGGAGGGCAGCCACTGTCATCACCATCTCTACAGCCTCAATCCAGGTGAACCATGCCAGAAGGTCCAAAGAATGCTTCTTTTCCTTGCTACTGCCATGACTGAGATGAATGGAGCAGGAAGACCCAGAGACCAGAAGGAACACCAGTGAGACAATAAGATCCCAACTAAGGCACACAGGATGGATGGGGGAGACTAGTTTTGTAAAAAGTATGAAGCAACAATAACAACATGAGCCAACAGGTCACTAAGGTCTTTGTGGGATGGGTAACCAACTCAGGAAAAACCCAGGACTTGGTAACTAGCCCTTTTCTTTCAATATTTTTTCTTTTTTTTCTCTTCTTTTTCTTTTTTATTATTTCATCGTTTTCTTTTTCCTTTCTTGCTATCTCTCTTTATTTTTTTTCTTTTTTTCTCTTTTATAAGTGGCTGGAGAGAACTCTAATGACACAAAATTAATCCCATTCCCAAACCCAGAGACCATGTCCAGATAATACCTTGAATACTCCTTCATTCTTTCTTATCTACCCCCTTTCTAGTTTTCCAACCCTTGTGTAACCACCCTTTGTCCTATAGGTTGGCTTCTCCTTTCTTTCCAGTGTTCTTTGCTCCAAACACTATTATACCTAAATTTCCACACCACAGGGTAAAATCACTCCACCAAGGGGAACACATTCTTTTTTCTTTTTTTAATCATTATTTAAGAGGGAAAAAAAGACACATATAAGAAAGACAAAAAGGAAAAGAGACAAACAAATGACTAGAGCAAATGCAGAACAGTAACATTAGAGGTTTATAAAACAGGATGATAGAAACTTGACAATGGTTGCAATATTGCGTACCGTTATCTTCAAAATGGTTGTTTACATTAACAGATATAGACATGTAAAATTGATCTAATCATATGAGTATTAACTGTTCTTTCTCAATAACTAATGCATTCAGCAGTATGTTCATTTTAGTTATCTTACATATACATATATACACATTTCTATCTTTTCCTTTTCCCTTCCCTCTTTCCCTCTTTTCCCTAAACAATTACTTTTGCTCTTCGAGCTGCTTTTTACCCTTACACAGTATTTATTGTAGAGTATGGATCATATATACTTTTTCAGTTTCTTACACTAGGGAGACAATACGGTATTTACACATGTGGGTCTGATTTATCTCACTTATGAGTATGGTCTCAAGTCGTGTCCATTTACTTATAAAAGTCTCAATGCAATCTTTCTTAATAGCTGAGCAGTACTCCATTGTATAAAAATACCACTTATTTTTTTATCCATTCTTTGATTGATGGGCAGTTAGTTGTTTCCAAGATCTGGCTATTACAAATTGGGTTGCTACAAACATGGGTGCACAAATACCACTGTGGTATGATGTTTTCAGTTCTTCTGGGAAAATGCCTAGAAGTGGTATTGCTGGGTCAAATGGGATCTCTAATCCTAGATTCTTGAGGAATCTCCACACTGCTTTCCACAGTGGTTGCACCAGTCTGCACTCCCACCAACAATGGAGAAGAGTTCCTTTTTCCCCACAGCCCCTCCAGCGTTCGTTGTTGCTTGATTTTTTAAACTTGGCCATTCTTTCTGGAGTGAGATGAAATCTCAGTGTTGTTAAATTTGCATTTCCCGAAAAACCATTGATGTTGAACATTTTTTCATATATATATTTGTCATTTGTATTTCTTTCTCTGAGAAGTGTGCATTCATCTCAGATCCCCATTTTTGGGTTGGTTCCTTGAATTTTAGGGGCCTGATTTATTTTTATTCTTTATATGTTTTGGATAGAAGTCCTTTGTCTGATGGATAATTGGCTACGATACTTTCCTAGTTCATGGGTTTTCTCTTCACTCTGTTGGAGATTTCTTTGACATGCAAAAACTTTTTAGCAAGATGAGGTCCCAGTTGTTGATTCTGGGAAGTGTTTCCCGTGCAATTTGATTTCTGTACATGAACTCTATGCCTACTCCTATGTCATCAAGATTTTTACCTACTTTGTCTTCTAGTAAGTTTAGTGTCTCTGTTTTAATATTCAGATTTTTGATCCATTTTGACTTTGTTTTAGTGCATGGTGATAGACATGGATCTAGTTTTAGTTTACAGCACCGTTTGTTAAAGAGGCTGTCTTTCTTCCAATGTATGTGTTTGGCTGCTTTGTCAAAGATGGGGTGGCTAACCGTGTTTGTAGTTGTGGCTGTATCTTCTAACCTATTCCATTGATCTTCAGGTCTGTTTTGATTCCAGTACCATGCTGATTTTATCACAGTAGCTTTGTAGTAGAGTTTCAAGTCAGGGATTTTGATGCCTCCTGCCTTCCCTTTGTTGCCCAGAATTGCCTTTGCTATTCTAGGTCTTTTCTGGTTCCAGATGAATTTCAGGAATGCTTTCTCCAGTTTTGTGAGGTAGGCAAGTGATGTTTTGATTGGGATTGCATTAAATCTGTATAATAATTTTAGGAGAATGGCCATTTTCATGATGTTTTTTCTTTCTATCCATGAACAAGGAATATCTATCCATTTTCTGAATGCTGCTTCAATTTCCTTCTTTAGAGTAATGTAATTTTCATTGTAGAGTTTTTTTACTTCCTTTGTTAGATTGATTCCTACATATTTCATTTTTTCCATGTTATAGAGAAGGGTGTGGCTTCCCTTGTTTCTCTCTCAGTGACTTTGTTATTTGTGTACAGGAATACTACTGATTTTTGAGTGTTCACCTTGTATCAAGTTACATTACTTAATTTGGTTATTACTTTTAGAAATCTTCTAATGTATTTTTGGGGGTCTTCTATGTAGAGTAAGGATCATTTCACTTCTTCCTTTCCTATCCTTATTCGCCTTATTTCTTTCTCTTGTCTAATTGCTCTGGCTAACATTTCCAGAACTATATTGAATAGGAGTGGTGATAATGGATATCCTTGTCTTGTTCCTGATTTTAGGTTGAAAGTTTTCAGTTTTGTCCATTTAGTAAGATGTTGGCTGTTGGTTTATGATATATGGCTTTTAACATTTTGAGGTAGAGACCATCTATTCCCATTTTCTGTAGGGATTTTTTCATGAATGGGTGTTGGATTTTGTCAAAAGCTTTTTCTGCGTCTCGAGATGATCGTGTAGTTCTTGTCCTTGGCCCTGTTAATATGGTGTATTACATTTATTGATTTGCATATGTTGAACCATTCCTGCATTCCTGGGATGAATCCCACTTGATCATGGTGTATAATCTTTCTGATAACTTGCTGTATTCTATTTGCCAGTATTTTATTGAGGATTTTTGCATCCATGTTCAAGAGGGAGATTGGTCCATAATTTTCTTTTTTGATTGGGTCTTTCTCTGGTTTTGGTATTAGGGTAATACTTGTCTCCAGGAATGAGTTATGGAGACTTGCTTCCCTTTTGATTTCATTGAAGAGTTTGAGGAGGGTTGGCATTAAGTCTTCCCTAAATTTCTTTAGAATTCAGCAGTGAATCCATCAGGGCCTGGGCTTTTCTTTGCTGGTAGGGTCCTGATTACATTTTCAATTTGATTAGCTGAAATTGGGTTATTCCGCATCTTTACATCTTCTTGATTTAGCTTTGGTAATTCATAGGTTTCTAGGAATCTGTCCATTTCTACTGTGTTATCAATTCTATGTGAGTAAAGTTTTTTGAAGTAGGTGTTGATGACCTTCTGTATTTCCACAAGGTAATTAATGATTTTTCTCTTTTCATTTCTTATTGTATGAATCTGAGGGGTTTTTTCCTCTTTTTGATAAGGTTGGCTAGGGGTTTATCAATTTTATTACTCTTTCAAAGAACCAACTCTTCCATTCACTAATTTTTTGCATTGTTTTCTTATTTTCAATTGCATTAATTTCTCCTCTAATCTTAATAATTTTCTCCCTTCTTTGGGCTTTGTACTTGACTTGCTCTTCTGTTTCTAGAAGTTTGAGGTGGAGCATTAGGTTGTTTATGTGTTCTTTCCATTTTTCTGATGTGGGAGTTCAGTGCTATAAATTTCCCTCTGAGGACTACTTTCATTGTATCCCACAGGTTCCGGTAATTTGTATTTGCATTTTCATTCAATTGTAGATATTGTTTAATTTCTTCTTTAACTTCTTCTGTGATCCATTGGTTATTTAGGAGAGTATCATTTAATTTCCATGTGTTTATGGGGTTATTGTAGGTTTTTTGTCATTCGTTTCCAATTTTAGTGTGCTATGATCTGATAATATGCATGGAATTATTTCAGTTCCTTTGCATTTACTTAAGCATGCTTTGTGGACCAGTATATGTTCTATTTTAGAGAGTGACCCATGTGCAGCTGAGAAGAATGTGTATTCTGATGTTGCTGGGTGGAATACTCGGTACACATCTACTAGGTTCATTTGTTGACAACTTTGATTCAATTCTGCTATTTCTTTGCTGATTTTTTGTTTGGTTGATCTATCTCTCTGTGACAGTGGGATGTTAAGGTCCCCTGTTATAACTGTATTATTGTTTATTTGGTTTTTCATGTCCATTAGGAATTGTCTTACATAGTTGGATGCTCCCATATTCGGTGCATATATATTTATGATTGCAATCTCTTCCTCTTGAAGTTTTCCCCTAACAAGTATGTAGTGACCTTGTTTATCTCTTTGATCATTCTTGGCTTGAAGTTTGCATTGTCTGCAAACATAATAGCTACCCCTGCTTTTTTCTGAGTTCCTGCTGCATGGAGTATTGCTTTCCAGCCTTTTATTATTAGTCTGTGAATTTCCTTTTGAGTGAAGTGTGTTTCTTGCACATAGCATATTGTTGGATTTTGTTTCTTAACCCACTCTGCTAGTTTGTTTCTTTTTTTGGTGTGTTGAGACCATTTACATTGATTGATATCACTGATATATACTGGCTCATCCCTCTCATGATATCTTTCTGTTGTTAGTTTTCTACATTTCCTGTTTAATTATTTGCCCCGATTAGTGGTTTCCTTTTGTTGGTGTTTTTAAGATTGTAGCTATCTTTGTATCTTTCTAGGCTGTCTTTCAGTACTCTTTGTTGTGTTGGTTTGGTGGCCATAAACTTGTTCAGTTGTTCTTTTTCATGAAAGTATCTTATTTCTCCATCAGTTTTTAAGGATAGTTTTGCAGGGTACATCAATCTGGGTTGAAAGTTGTTTTCTTTCAGGGTTTGAAATACATCACTCCAAGCTCCTCTTAACTTAAAGGTTTGTGTTGAGAAGTCTGCCATGATTCTGATAGACTTTCCTTCAAAGGTGATCTGTTTCTTTTCTCTGACAGCTTTTAGTATTTTGTTCTTGTGCTGTATTTCTGATACCCTTATTGTTATATGTCTGAGTGAAGATTTATTTTGGTTATGGTTAATTGGGGTTCTGTACGCATCGGTTACCTGAATTTCAGATTCTCTTCCCATGTTTGGAAAGTTTTCTGCTATTATTTCTGTGAATAGTCTTCACAGGTCTTTACAATTGACCTCTGATTTTTCATTTATGCCTATTAATCTTATGTTATTTCTCTTGGCATCATCTTGCAGCTGTTGAATTGTTGTTTCTTGGTTGCTTACTATTTTTAAGAGATCTTTTCTTTCATGGCCATGATCTCCCATGCTGTCTTCAAGATCTGAGATTCTATCTTCAGCTTCATTCAAGTGATTTTTCAAACTTTCCATGGAATTTTTCATTTCCTGCATTTCCCCTTGCAACTGTTTCATGCATTCTCTTTGTGTCTTATACTGTTCCTTCAAAGTTTCCATCATTTTCTTAAGTTCTTGTATTTTTTTATTTTGATCTTCTTTACATGCACACAACATTTTTTTAATAATGATTCTCATTTTATTTTTTAGTTGAGAGAATATTTCTGATTTGAGTTTCTCTATAGTTTTGACCTCTGGTTTTTCATTTATGCCTATTAATCTTATGTTATTTCTCTTGGCATCGTCTTGCAGCTGTTGAATTGTTGTTTCTTGGTTCCTTACTATTTTTAAGAGATCTTTAAATAGCTTCATCGAGCTGTTTCTTACTGCATTTTCTATCATTTCAGAAAGTTCAGTTGTGTGTCTCCCACTGTCTTCCATTTCAGTATCCCTTGGGTTTATTCTCAGTGGGCTGGGGGATTCAGACTGCCTCTTGGTCTTTCGTTTTGTCATTTTCTTCTGGAACTTGTGTGGCTCTGTGTCCTGCGAGGCTGACTAGGCATTCCCCTGGTGGATAGCGCTGGGTCGAGGGACCTGGTAGAGGTGGATCCTGTGCGCAGCTAGTGAGGGATCCCTCCCAGAGTGTGTGGGTGGAGTCTCCTCTTTACTAGGTGGGGGCCAAGGCCTCCTGGTCTTAGGGAGCTAGGCAGAGTGTACCCCAGAGTGTGGCACCACCCAGACCTTGTGTCTGACTGCAAGGGGTTCAGAGCCTCTGGAGTGCTAAGCAAGCCTGGGTGATTCCCAGGCCTACAGTGTCAGGGCCTTGCTCCCAGTTGGGCAGGCCCACAACCTCTAGGACTCCCTGTGCTGGCCACTCCACTGACTAATGGAGCTCACGTGCACCCCACACCCTGGTGGGCAGAGCCCAAGCTCTCCAGGGCCCTAAAGCTACACTGACCAGTCCCTGATGATCAGCTCTGGGGTCCTGGCCTAGGCTGGGCTTAATACCTCTTTGTCCTGTGAAGCTTGCCAGTCATTCCCTTTTGGGTTGTGCTGAGTCACAGGACCGGATAAAGCTGGATCCTGTGCATAACTAGTGAGGGTGCACTCCCGGAGTGTGCTGGTGGAGCCTCCACCTTACTGGGTGGGGTCCAAGGCCTCCAGGTCTGAGGCAGCTAGGCAGAGTGTACCCTGGAGTGTGGCACCACCCAGACCCTGAGTCTGGCTGAAAGGAGTTCAGAACCTCTGGCATGCCAGGCAAGCCTGGGCGAGTCCTAGACCTACAGTGCCAGGGCCTTGCTCCTGGCTGAGTGGGCCCACAACCTCTAGGACCTGCTGTGCTGGCTGCTTCACTGAACAGTTGAGCTTACGCATGCCCTGCACTCTGGTGGGCAGAGCCCAAGCTCTCCAAGGCCCTGCAGCTATGCTGGCCAGTCCCTGATGAACAGCTCTGGGGTCCTGGGCTGGGCTGGGCTGGGCTCAGTACCTCTGTGTCCAGTGAGGCTGGCTGGGCATTCCCCTGGTGGTTTGTGCTGAGTCATGGGACCAGACAGAGCTGAATCCTGTGCCCAGCTAGTGAGGGTGCACTCCTGGAGTTGGAAACATGTTTCTTCCAAACTCCTAATTTACAGTTGGTTCTGTTGTATAAGTATAGAATTTGCTCCTATTATCTAAAGTACCAAATCGTTACCACTGTTCATCAGTCTCTAAATTGTGCTTGATGCAATTGTTATTGCTAATTTTACTACTGTATCTAGGATGTCATATCTGTTGTAGTTCTCCCTTCTGTAACAATATTGGGAAGTTTTGGGGTAGTAACCTCACCACAGCCCAACAACAAAGGACTGGTGACTGAGTCAAACAGATACCAACATCCAACTCCTGATTAATTGGGAAGATAGGATCTTGTGATGGACACAAACCAAGAATCTCCCACATACAGAAAACATCCCTGAAGAACAGACATTTCCTGGAGAGGGCTTGATACTAGTGATCTATTTACTACAAAACCTCACAAGGAACATCACAGAAAAATATTTCATTTTCAAATGGAAAAGATAAAGAAGCAAAATGCAATTTCAGACCTCTGTCCCACCCAGAACAAATCCAGGAGACATGAACAAGGAATAAATTGGAAAGAAAAAAAAAGCTAACATTTGTAAAGTAATTTTTCAGCAAACCTAGAGTAGAGATAGATTTTAAAAGTACATGATGACAGGAAGAGGATGGAAACCATGAAGATCAATATAGGAAACAGAATGCATGAAATGAATTCAAACAGATATCCAGTAAATTAAAAATTCCATTGAAAGTTGGCAAAAATACTTGAATGAATCTGAAGACAGACTTTCAGACTTTTAAGACAGAATCTCAGATAGCAATCATGAAAGGAAAGATCTCTTGAAAATAACAAAAGATCAGTAAATAATAATAAAACAGATGCAAGATGACACAAACAAAAATAATATAAGAAAAATTAGTATCAACAAAAAAGCAGGAGTCAACACAAATGACATAAATAAAAACTATCTACAGAAGTAATAACACAAAATATCCCAAGCATCGGAAAAGAATCTGACATGCAAATAACCAAGGCATTTAGCCATAACAAAAATAAATCTTCATCCAGACATAAAATAATTAAGATCCCAAAAAATTCAGCACAAGAACAGAATATTAAAACTGTTAGAGAAAAGAGACAGATCTATCAAGCGAAGCCCATCAGAATCATGACAGACTTCTCAACACAAACTCTCAAGTCAAGAAGTCCTTGATGTGAAGTATTTCAAGTCCTGAAAGAAAACAGCTTCCAACCCATATTGATGCATTCTGCAGAACTCTCAAAATGAAGGGAGAAAGAAGATATTTCCATGAAAAAGAACAACTGAAGAAATTTATGACCACTAAACTAACACTACAAAAGATACCAAAGGAGACAAAAATGAACACAATTCCAAGAACAACGTCAGACAGAAAACACCAAGCAGGAGCAAACAGCTAAACAGAGAGGAACAAAAGGGAACCAAGAGCCGGAAATTAACATGACAAAGATGAGCCAATGCATATCACTTATAGCCATAAATGCAAATGGCCTCAATGCACCAATAAAAAGGAGCACACTGGAAGAATGAATTAAGAAACAAGATCCAACAATATGCTGTGTACAAGAAGCACATTTAACTCAAAAATAAATTCATGGACTAAAAGTCAAATGACGGAAAACAATACTCCATGTAACAGGAACCCAGAAAAAAGCAAATGTAGCTATTCTGTTTGCAGACAATGAGAACTGCAGACCAAGAATGATCAAAAGAGATAACAAAGAACACTACATACTTGTAAGAGGAAAACGTCAAGAGGAACAGATAACAGCCATAAATATTTATGCATCAAATATGGAAGCACACAACTAAACAAGAAAAATATTAATAGACATGCAAAATCAAATAAAGAATAGCATAATTGTAATGAGGGTCCTTTTTTTTTTTTTTTTTTTTGCCGCACCAAGGTTTGAACTCACAACCTCACGCCTGCCAGACAGGCACTTAAGTCACTGAGCCAAACTCCCCGACGCTGTAATAAGGGTCCTTAATACCCCATTGTCACACAGAAATAGAACAACTAGAAAAAAAATCAGCAAAAAATAACAGAAATGAACCAAACCTGTGAACAAACATGCTTAACCACATTTACAGAGTGTTCCAACCAACATCAAAATACACATTCTTCTCAGCTGCACGTGGCACAGTCTCTAAATACATTATATACTAGCTCATAGAACATGCTTAAGTAAATGCAAAAGAATTGAAATTGTTCCAAGGACATTATCTGATCATGGTGCCATGAAATGAGAAATTAATGACAAAAGAAAGTGCAAAAGCTCCATAAACACATGGAAATTAAATAATACACTCCTGAACAATCAATGGGTCACAGATGAAATTAAAGTAGAAATTAAATAATATCTGCAATCAAATGAAAATGCAAATACAACTTACCAGAATCTGTGGAATGCAGTGAAAACAGTTTTACAAGGGAAATTTATAGTGATGAATTCTCACATCAGGAAAACATAATGAACACAAATGAACAACCTAATGCTGCATGTCAAACTTCTCGAAAGTGATGAGCAAGTCAAGACTAAAGCATATACAAGGGAGGAAATTATAAATATCAGAACATGAATTAATGCAATTGATACTAAGAAGACAATACAGAGGAACTAGTGAATTGGAGAGTTTGTTCTTTGAAAGAATAGATAAAATTATTAAACCCCTAGCCAACCTTATCAAAAAAGGGAAAGAAATAACTCAAATTCATGCACTGAGGAATGAAAAGAGTAAAATCACTACAGATCCTGTGGGAATTCAGAAGATCATCAAGACCTACTTCAAAACTCCTTACTCTCATAGGATGGAAAACACAGAAGAAATGGACAGATTCATAGAAATGTATGAATCACCAAAGCTGAATCAAAAAGATATAAAAATTCTGAATAACCCAATATCAGTTATCACAATTTAAAATGTAATGAAAAACTTATCAGCAAAGAAGAGTACAAGTGCTGTGGGATGCAAGGTTGAATTCTGCAAGAAAAGATTTAATGCCAATACTCCTCAAACTCTTTAATGAAGTTGAAAGGGAAGCAGCTTTCCCTAATTCCTGGAGGCAAGTATTACTCTGATACCAAAATGACAGAAAGCCCCAACAACAAAACATAGAAATACAGTCACACATCTCTAACGAACTTAGATGCAAAAATCCTCAATAAAATATTACCAAACAGAATAAAGAAAAATTTCCAGAAGATTATACACCATGACCAAGTGGGATTCATTCAATAAATGCAGGAATACTTCTATTTAAGCAAATCAATAACCATAACACACATTAATGATAAAAACCGTACAGAAAATCAAAATAGATGGTCTTTAACTTAACCTCTTAAGAACCATTTATGACATACCAACAAACAACATCAAACTAACTGGACAAAATTTGAACTTTCAACCTAACATCAGGAACAAGACAAGGATGTCCACTACTCCTATTCAATATAGTTCTGGAAGCATTATGCAGAGCAATTAGACAAGAAAGAGAAATGAATAATCATAAGAAAGGAAGTTAAATTATTATTACTAGTAGATGACATGATGCTCTACATAGAAGACCCCCAAAATTCCACCAAAAAATTCTAGAATTAATAAGTAAATTCAGTAGCATAGCTGGATACAATGTTAACACTCAAAAATCAATAGCATTCCTATACACAAAAAACAAACTCACTGAGAGAATAATTAGAGAAATCACATCCTTCACAATAACATCCAAAAAAAATGAAGTATTAAGGAATCAACCTAACAAGGAAAAAAATATATACATTGAAAATTACAGCACTCTAATAAAAGTGACCAAAAAGGACTTCAGAAAATGGAAAGATATCCTGTGCCTACAGACATGAAGAACCAACATTGTGAGAATTGCCATACTCCCAAAACTGTTACACAGATTTAATTCAATTTCAATCAAAATTTCATAAGCATACCTCACAGATCTAGAGGTAACATTCCTAAAATTCATTTGGAAACAGAAGAGACCTAGAATACCAAAATCTATCATGAGCAACAAAGGCAAGAGAAGAGGCATCACAATCCTTAACTTGAAACTATACTACAAAGTTATTGTAATGAAATCAGCATGGTACTGGCAAAAAAAGACCTGAGGATCAATGGAACAGATTAGAAGATGAAGACACAACTATAAACAAAGTCAGCCAGTTTATCTTTGACAAGGTGGCCAAGCATGTTCCTTGGAATAAAGATAGCCTCTTTAATAAATGGTGCTGGAAAAACTGACTTTCCACATGCCAAAGACTAAAATTAGATCCATGAGTATCATGATGCATTACAAAATCAGATGGACCAGAGGTCTAAATATTAAAAGAGAAACACTAAATCTACTAGAAGAAAAAATAGGCAGAAATCTTTAATACATAAGGGTAGGCAGAGAGTTCATGGAAAAGAAAGAAAGAAAGAAAGAAAGAAAGAAAGAAAGAAAGAAAGAAAGAAAGAAAGAAAGAAAACTGGAAATACTTCAAAGAATTAACAACTGAGATCTCATCTTAATAAAAAGTTTTGCACATCAAAGAAGAATCACCAACAGAGTGAAAACACAGCCCGCAGAGTAGAAAAATTTTAGTTAGTTGTACCTCAAACAAAGGATTTACATCAAGAACACATAAAGAATTGAAGAATAACAGGCCCACCGAAGTCAAAGACCCAGTCCAGAGATGAATATACAGTTCTCAGATGAAGAAATACAAATGGCAAATAAATACATGAAAATACATTCAACATCATTGGTGATTCAATAAATGCAAATCAAAACAACACTGAGATTCCATTTCACTCCAGAGAGAATGGCTAACATCAAGAAATCAACCAATAACAAATACTGGTGTGGCTGTGGGGAAAAAGGAGCCCTTCTCCACTGTTGGGAGTGTAGACTGTTCCAACGACTGTGGAAATCAGTGTGGAGATTCCTAAAAAAACTAAGATTAGAGTTCTTATCTTACCCAGCTATTCCCTTCTGAGGATTTTCCCAGAAGCTTTAAAAACGTCATACCACAGTGATATTTGCACACTCATGTTTTTAGCAGCACAATCCATAATAGCTAAAATTTGGAAACAAACCAAATACCCATCAGCCAGGGAATGAATAAAAAAGATGTGGAATTTTTACAATGGAGTACTACTCAGCTATAAAGAATGATAAACTCTAAGCTTTTACGGTAAATAGATGCAACTAGAGACCATCCTCATTAGTGAAATAAATCAGACTAACGTGTAAATATCATATTGTCTCCCTCATATAAGAAACTGAAAGAGTAAATAAGATCCAATATATACAATAAATATTGTGAAATGGAAAGTAACTTGTCAAAATGAAAGAACAACTGGAATTTGGAAAGGAGACAAGAAGTAAGGGAAAAGAAAAGAAAAATATATATATATACATATACAGAAAAACAAAGATAATTACACTACTAATTTTCTTTATTTCACTGAAATTAATAATAAACATGCTTATTTTGCATGTTTATATCTTATAATTTGAGCAACTATTTTGAAGATAGCAATAGTCAATGTATTAAGTTTTGCTAATTTTCAATTATCCTGTTTTGAAATTCTGTATCATTGTTTCTATTTCTTTCTCTTTTAAAATTTAAGTTTTTCACAAGTAATTTCTGCTCCTCAGATAGCCTTTCTATTGGGCTTTAGCAAATTTCTTTCTTCCTCTTGCCTTTTCAGGTCTAGGTTCAAAATTCTTTGTTTGTTCTCCTAATCC
The DNA here is from genome assembly GCA_004363535.1 of Dasyprocta punctata. Classification (NCBI taxonomy): domain Eukaryota; kingdom Metazoa; phylum Chordata; class Mammalia; order Rodentia; family Dasyproctidae; genus Dasyprocta; species Dasyprocta punctata. The sequence continues at coordinate 38,638 of RJWM01001244.1, forward strand.
CACCAAAACTTCTCTAAGTGATCTTTCTTTCAAATATTTTCATTTGACTTATCTATGATGAGTGCTATTTCTTGAAGAGACCTTCAACTGATGTAATCCAAGAATGTATAGACCTCTTATCTATTGTGGCTGCATAGTTAGGGAGGGGAAGAATGGCAACATCAAAACACTTACTGAAGGATAATACAGAGCAACATGCGCTATGAAGAAAAATTGAAACAGAATAAGAGCAATTGGGGCAGGGTAAGTGGAGGTAGAATGTTTGAAGAAGCCATAGAAGTGAAACATATTTAAAGAAGTAACATTTTTAACATCTACCTGTATAAAATGTTGGGATTAATCACATGGGTACCTAGACTACTGAAAGCAGAAGAAACAGGAAGTGCAAAGACCCGAGGTTCAAATTACTTGGTAGGTTCAGAGGTAAATGTGGCTACTTTTTTTTTTTTTTGGCACCGGAGATGGAACTCACAACCTGGTGCCTGCCAGACAGGTAGGTTCTTAAGCCACTGAGCCAGCCTTGAACTCACAACACTCCTCCTACCTCAGCGTCCCGAGTGCTGTGATTAAAGGCGTGCACCACCACATCCGGCTAAGTGTGGCTACTTGATCATATTGCCTTCATTTACATTCATTTCTTCTAAAATATTAATTGATTATATATTACATTTCGTGTTCTGGAGAATGGAGACAACTGCCACAGTCTTTGATTTCATATACCTAGCAGAAAAAGTATAGAAATCTTTTTTTCTACTACATGTCAGCCTCGAGATCCATACATTCGTCTGGTAATTTACATATTCCACACAGTCACAGGCTGCTGCTAAAATGAAAGACAATTGCCTAGAAGAAAATACAATAACATTTTTCTCAGGAGGTGTCACTGTGGGAAACAGGATGACAGCTACTGGTGTTCCTGAGAAGCCCCATAGTGACTGAGCTTTCAAATTCCCCAATTCTGTAGAATAAGAAACCAGATTTTGGAATATAGTGGGTTATGATGAAAATAATCTTTCACCTAAATACCCTATCTAGATTGGACTGACTGTACATGTGAATCTTGGAAGAAATTTCCACTTACAAGTGTCTAGAATAGCAAAATGTAGATGATAATGACCTTGAAGTCTTACTGTGAAGGAAGGTGTGGCATTCACCTGTGCTCCAGTGCAGCCTGTCTCCCAGGCTTTGTGTGGGTACCCAGCAGGGGCAGTTTCCTGAGTATTAGATCTCATTTCTGTTATTAAAAACAAGTTGCCACATTCTAAAGCCTTGATTTCACTTAATTACCAACTAACATTTTTCTATCATTGACCCCAGAAATAGGGTGACGGTGCTTCACAAAGTTGAAGTATGGTATAATAGGAATATTTAACTAAAATTTTTTTTAAAATAGTTTTTTGTAAGTATGGGAAGGTAGCACCCCAAGAGGCACAGATCGTGGCAGCTCATGGTCACACTCACTGTAGTGGCACAGTGCACACACATCCAGTCACACACACGTGTGTGTGTGTCACCAGGGAGCAGACAACGCTGTGTCATGCCAGTTGAACTTCGTGTAGACAATCTTATGAGAGAAAAAGGCAATGAGAAGTCATGATCCTGCACTCTGATCATGGAATTCTGACCTCAGTTTGTAACTTTTTATCCAAAATCTCTAGTCATCTAAGAGTGGATAACTGCCTGCCATTTATTTTAGTCTCAGCCAAAATTGTTTCTCTGTGAATCCAGAGTAAGGAGAACTATTTTTTCCACAATCCCATGGAATTTACAGTGTGTGATTTCATGTAAAAAGAAAAATACATATATTTCTGCATTGGCCCTGTGATCTTTCTAAGCATTTGATGAAAGTTGTAAGCACAATGTATTCATTTAATACAGACTTATATCAGACCTAATTTGAAAGTATTGGGTTTTAAACTTCAAGTTCAATGTACATTAAAAGCAATCCAAGTCTTGTATCCTCTTTAAAAATGTTTCTAATGTCTGAGATGCTCCATTCATTTCAATGCCACAGGAAGGCAGAGTTAAGTAATATTTTTCTGTCACGAAGTCCCTCCACAGTCAGACCCTCTACTAAGTTGAATCATTTGACACACTCCAGTTTTGTGGGTTTAGTAATTTTTACTTAAAAATTAACTTTTTTTTTATATTTTGGAATGTAAATTTTTTTTTAAATTTGTTTTAAATGGATGCAGACTCCTTTGAACCAAAAGTCACCAGTAAGCGGGACAAAAATGCTCACTGCCCAGCCTGCCAGTATTGAAGTCTGTGTGGTTTCATTTAGGATGGGGTTGCTTTGCTTATTTTATTTGAGGAAAATGTTTTGGAGTAAATTTTAGGTTTCTGAAGCTATTTTCTGGAGGAATTTTGTTTAAAACTAAATAGATCATTTTTATCTTTGGGATGGTCTTTCATTCATTTTCTGAGAATGAAAATAAATGATCAACTATGTGAAAACATATTTCAGTGAAAATATTTCCTTTTATGAAAACCAGAGGTTGCTAGTTTGAAAGCAGTACATGAATCTTTCAAATATACTTGATCAGGCACAAACAACATGTGTTTTTTCTCTTAAACTGAAAGTAAGTCTATATCTGTTAGAAAAATGTAGCCAAAAAACTGTGAATCTGAAGAATTTTTTGCCAATTTATTTCAGTTTGTAGAAATGCAAGATAGAAAAAAAAAGAAATGTAAGATAGTATGAGAAAAATTTGCACTGTACCAGATTTGAACATCTAATGAGATTCACATCTATACTGTTTTCAACATTGTGTTCTTTTTGCATTCATTTTTTACTTTTGTTAAAGTTTCAAAACCAAGAATATTGTAGCCCCAAATATTGAGTATGGTAATCCAAGTACTGAAATCTTTTCTCTAGTTTTCCTCACAATCCAAGAAGTCACATTTATAAATCTACTGAGATGTTATTGGAATCCCGGTAAGTTAATTCCAATCTACCACCTCCAATGCAACCCATGGCAAGAGTAAAGTTTCTGAGACATATTCAAGGTTAAGGGCAGCCAAGGGGTCCTAAGACCAATCCTTGTGAGGACATGTGGACAAAAGCCTTGATCCTAGGCCTCTCCCAGAATTTATTAACTAGTGAAGCAAGGGGATGGCTTAAGGATGAGTGACAGTGAGGATTGTGGGAACTACGTGAGTAACCTGAGTTGGCTAGCAAGGTAGTGAGAAAGGTATCTCTGCAAAATGCAGATGAAGATATGCAAGGGGCTCAATTTGCACAACCCAAACAAGATAGCAACTGAATTGTATTAGGAGGCTGCTGCTTCAGTTTTTGACATGCAAGCTTTATGCCCTGGGAACTCATAGCCTCTTTCTCGAGGCTCATCCCCAGTCGACATTCCTGGAGCTCACTGGCTCTGCCATCCTGCTGTGCTTTATACATTTTACAAAGGTCACTTTGGGAGGAAACAGGACACTGTCTGATGGCTTTAAAGACTACATACCAGTACCTGCTTCTGATATGTAAAATTTTATGCCCCGGGGACTCATAGCCTCTTTCTCAAGGCTCATACCCAGTTGACATTCCTGGAGTTCACTGGCTCTGCCATCCCGCTGTGCCTGTATATTTTATAGAGATCACTATGGGAGGCAACAGGACACTGTCGGATGGCTTTAGAGATTACATATCAGTACCTCGGCTAGCCTTATTTGCAATGCTTAGGGCCAATTGAAGAGAGAAGGATATATTATAGTCAGCTCTGTATATATCAACATAAGGAGAAAAGTCTCAATATAATCAAAGTTGCAGCAGTTGTTCTGTGTTCAAGGGGACCCGCTCAAGTTGTCTCCCACAAGAAAATTTTAAAAATCATATTATCAATCTATTTTAGACAATATAAATACATGTATATAGCAGGATTGTAGTCGCTATCATTCTCCTTAGCCCTTCCATGCCAAATTCCTATGAGGTTATCTTTCTCTCTACTTTGAGTGAATATTGTATAAGGTCTAGAGCAGAGAACCCATCAATATATACTTTAAAAATGTTTAATCTACCAGTATTACTGTGTTGATGGCAAAGACTTTCCTGACACAGTATTCAGTAATTACTAACCAGACTGAAAATATATAATGTCCCATGGAGTCCAACTTTTGTCTAATGTGTGTAGTAACATTGAATAGCACTCAATATTCTTTACAAAAGGTTTCCAATTTGGTTACCCCATTGAGCATTGAAGACTGGTGGAAATAAAGTTGTTAACCATGTTGGGAGATCACTTTCACAGTACACAGTTCTACATGAACACATGAACACATCCACCTGTTTCCATGGGATAGGACAAATGGATTCCAGGCTCTTATGTACAGTGAACAAGGAATTTCAAGCACAAATCCCATGGTCAATGAAAAGCAGCTGTACTGACTCATGATAACAGGAAAGCATGCACAGGGCAGATCCATGCCAGCAAAAATCGACAATGTGGCACAAATAGAAAAGTGGTGCTGGGATGACAGGGAAAGCCAAAAGCAGACATTTAAAATCAGGCTTTCAAATTTCTAGGGAGGTGTACCCCATCCCAGCAGCCTCTCACTGGGTCTCTATGTAAGACTGACAGAAATGATTAACAGAGTTCTGAGGTATCCTAATTTAGGGGTTTTCAACAAGTATGCTTGTTCCAGAGTTCACTTTGACTAAGTTACATGTAGCAATGGAAAGAGTATTAGCCCTTGGATGTTTCCCAAACTCAAGTGGGTGGAGGGTAGGGATTTACTCGGCCCCCAGTGTTGTATCTGTATTACACAGTAACCTGATATTTGTTATATTATAGCTATGTCTTGTTTCTCATTTTACATAGTTGTTCCCTTCAAAATATTTCATCCCTGTTTATGTTTTATTTACTCTAGATATCCAACTAAGTAGAAGTTTCCCAATATCACAAAATAAGCACAGGGAAATGGTGAGGGACAGGATAACAGGAGAAAACTAGTCGGTAATATAATTTAAAATAAATCATGTGCTGTGAATTTTCTATACATAGATAATCAGAAGCAGGCCATACCTTCCAAAATTCCTTTCATTCCTAGACTTAACATAGCATCTGTGCATTTTTGTATTCTCGCTACACTGTACTACCAACCACCATGAAATGGAGCAATTGTTACAGCTCTGCACTTACATCATCAGACATCATCACCAATAACCTAAAAAGTCTGAACCTAGCTTGGTCATAACCTCCTCAGATAGAGAATGTTTATTTATACTATTCTGGATGTAGTCCTTTTAAAATATAGTATTTCTAAGGTTTTAAGCCCTCCTTGCTGCATTTTTCAGTTATTTAAAAATGAATTCTTTATGTGTCAATTCATTTCTAACAAATGATTTGCATAAAAATACTAAGGTATGCAAATTACAGAGCTCCTACATTATGTCTCTACCAAGAAAATATAGCCAAAAGACTTATTTGCTTTTTATTAGATGTCAAATAATAATTCAAGTATATTTTGCAAATACAGGTAGGTGCTACCCATGAACATTTATAAGTATATTATTCTCATTTTTCTATTAAGCAAGTATAGTGTATATAGAGCAGTTTTTCAGGGGCCATAGAAGATACAAAATATAAAACAATCCCTGTTCTTTATAAGTTTATTATTTAGAATGGCATTTGAGAGAGATATGAGTAAAAGAATAAAAATAAGCTTGATAATATCTTACTAATTGTACACAAAATGCCACAGAATGCAAAAGAGAAATCAAGTAATATTAAATAGGGAAAAGTTATTGAAGTAAATGACTGTTGAACTTGCTTTTCTCCTATTTTAAAAAAATGTGTTTCAATAGTTTTTGATAAAAATAAAACTTTCACCTTCACATGATTTGGGAACTAGATGAAAATAACTGAATCGGGTTTTCTTTTATAAGAAAAAAGATGGGCAGAGAAAAATCCATCACCTCTGCAGGGAGAGCAAAACTATACTTCATTTTGAGGCACTCCCTTCTCCAGAACATGATTAATATCATCTACCACCAAACAGTGTGCTCTACCCTGAGTAGTTCTACTAAATGACAGAGTAAGATGATAAAACATTTCATCTGAGGATGCAAAACAGTGACAGGTTAGGTTATGCACTGAGGTTACTGAGATACAAATGTGATTTCTTAGGCTACTCTTTAAAAAAAGAAAACTGATGATCCTTTGTATTTCTTTCAGGAAGTAGCAACTTTGAACACATAAGTCATCAGCAGCCCTAGTCAAAAGGCACAGGGTCCCATTATTGAAAAAAGAAAAAATTCTTAATCAGTCCTTCTGGGTCTACTAACCAAGAAGATTCATCTCTGACCTCTGCAAGCATACTACTCTTCTTTGAAAGTCTTTGAAAGATTATTCTTTATTATATTTTTGCTTTTTCACAGAGGAAAATCTCATGCAGCTGATTCAATCAACCATCTAATAATTAGATCTGACTTGATAGTCACCGTAAGATAGGATTATGCCCAAAGAAATAGCTTTCAGATGAACAATAACAATCTGTGTTTATTTGAAATAAGAGACATAAATCTGCTGTCCTTGGTATTGTAGCATGATTTTTCTTTGCTTCATCTTTATCCAGAGCCAGATTTTCCAAATGTAGAGAGAAAATTAGACTCTGAGCTGAAATATTATTTTTGAACTGCCAGAAACTGCCTATTAATTTCCTCATGTTATAAATTCAATTAGAAGCTGAAGCTTAGATCAAATTAAAATGACTTCCTTCATTATCAAACATTTAGCAATATTAACATTAATACATTTCATGTACAATAATATTTCTCATGTTCTTTGTAGGTTTCCTCATGTCTATAGCTAATTACTTACTGGTTATGTATGTGCCTATGGCTGCCTTCCTTCCTATTTCCTCTATTTCTTCTGCCTTCACAAACCCTTAACACTTAAATTCTGACATTCATGAATGTTGTGGCTTGTGTCTAAATGTTCCCTAAAGCCTCATGCAGTAAGAAGTGGGGATTTCCAGCAGTGGCTCGATATAGAGTATGTGATGCTGGTATTAAGGGTGTGTGATTACTAAATTAGTCCACTGATTGGTTTGGCATAGTTCTAGGTGTGGATAATAGGAAGGCCCATCTGAATGTGAGTGTTGTTTGCACTAAGAACTTGCAGCCTGGACAGGATATAAGGGACAGAAAGAGGGGCATTGCTGTTGCTTGCTGCTTGCTACTTTTGCTGCTTCCTGCCTTCCATTTTCAATGCCATGAACTGTTTTTTCTCCTCTGTAATGTCCCTTTGCCATACCACCCTTCTTGGAGCCAGTTGATTTTGGACTGTGAACCAAAATATGTTTTTTCTCCTTTAACTTTAACTGTGGGTATTTTGTCTCAGAAATCAGAAAAGTTGCTAAGACGTTGAATCATAACTAAATGCAATATATTTTCTTTTCGCTAGAAATAGATTTCATACTAGAAGAAAGAAAAGTGTAATATCTCTAAAATCTTAAATAGAATTATTCCCAACTGTCAAACATGGTGATCGTAATCTGTCTCCTAATATGTGACAGCTATGGGAGGTATTAGGCCTTATGTCAAAAAGCAAAGCACCAAATGTGAATAAAGGAAATGGTAAGTCATACTGCCTCCTTTAGCTAAAGATTTAAAAGAAGTCAATGATTCCAATAGTATTTAATTTTATTTTCAGAATAATTAAAAATAAGTATTTTGATTGATATCCAAATATGTAATTCTACCTGGAAGAATTGACTTTCCCATCCATTCAGTAACCAGTAATCATTACCAGTGAATGCTGAAGCACTCATGTAGGCAAGAAAATAAGAAAGGCATTATTACCAACCAATCAACAAATCAATTTTAAATATCAGTCTAATTCAAAGAGGTGAAAAAAATGTCTTTGGAAACTGGATGCAATTGCACCTGCTTCATAGTAATCCCTCTCTGAATTATTGTATTTCTGTAGATTTCTGAGCCGCCTGAGTCCTTATAAGCCTGCCCTGGAACTTTATATTATCTTTAGTATCTGTTTCAGAGTAAAAATACTATTCCTGCCCCAACAATTACACACACACACACACAGCTTACCAGCCTCAATCACTACTCATTTAGCTGTCTAAATACCTTATGCCCATTTCAAACAACCAATACATGCTTACATCCAACAGAAAACAATTAGTCAAAAGAAGAAACTAGGAAAATGACACTTTAGGCAAGGAGAACAGCATGAGAAGAGGGCTGATGCACAAAATACCACTGGCATATGCAGAGAGTAATAACCATTGCCAGGACAAAGTTCAAGTTGAAATTCATCAAGAGAAGGACATTGTCTTTGCTTTTGGTTATGTGCCATGTAATAAAAAAATGCAAGTTACATTAATATTTTATAGCAATAGTAATTCAAAGAGTTCATGGTTGGCACATGAGTATTAAAGGAGACTTAAGTGAATGTAAAGTTTCATTCCTACCTAATTGCCTTTTCATCAAAAAACTTTCATATTATCCCAATTCCATCATGTGAAATCAGAGTCCAGATATCTGTTCCCCTCCTTCCTCATGATAATGTGGACTAAACTCAAAACCTTTGCACTGAATGACTTCCTGATTCCCACCCATATTTATATTTTAATTTGAGACACAGTGTTGTTAAACAGCTCAGTCTAGACTTATATTTGTGTTCCTTCTGCCCTAGCCTCCCAGAGTGCTGTAATTATATGTATGCTAGAAGCCTGCATTTCAGCAAACATCTTCAGCTGATTCTTGTGTGCAGCACATTGTTGGATCTTGCTTCTTGATTCATTCTGCCAGTCTGTGTCTCTTGATTGGTGAACTGAGACCATTAACATTGATGGTTATAACTGATATGCATTGGCTTATCTTTGTCATGTTATTTTCCTGTTTTGGTTTTTCCTCTTTTTCCCCTTTCCCTTTAATTGTTTGCCTTGCCTGGTGGAATCCTTCTGTTGTGGTTCATGGAGCTGTAGTTCTTATTATCTCTTTCCCGAATGTCCTTCAAAACATTTTGGAGTCCTGATTGGTGTTTATAAATTTCCTCAGATGTCCTTTGTCATAGAAGTATCTTATTTCTCCATCAGTTTTGAAATATGGTTTTGTGGGGTACATCAGTCTGAGTTGAAGGTTATTTTCCTTTAGAATTTGGAGTACTTCAATCCAAGCTGTCCTTGACTTGAGAGTTTGTGCTGAGAAGTCAGCTGTGATTCCAATGGGCTTTTTCATAGGTGATTTATTTCTTTTCCCTAATAGCTTTTAAGTTTCTAATCTTGAGCTGAATTTTTAGAATCTTGACTTTGATATGCCTGGCCATAGATTTTTTTTATCAAGACTAATTGAGATTTTATATGCCTCACTTATCTGAATGTCAAATTCTTTTTCTTTACCGGGGAAGTTTTCTGCCACAAATTCTGTGAAGTTTTTTATATCATTTGTGGTATCTCCTGCTTTTTGAATGACTCCAACCAATCTTAAATTATTCTTCTTTGTCTCATCTAGCAGCTGCTGGGTTGATTTCTCATGGTCCTTTGCTTATTTTTGGAAGTCTTTTTTTTTTCCTGGTCGCTAGCTGCAAGCCTGTCTTCTATATATTAGAACTTGTCCTTACTGGCCTAATTTGCTGTGAATATTTTCAATGGAATTTTTATTCTTTTAGACATCTGCTTGAATTTGCCTTATGTATTCCATTTCTATCTTATGCTGAGCATTCATGACATCCATAATTTCCTTAAACTCATCTATTTTTTTGTCTGTATCTGCTCTAGTGTCACTAAGCATGGTCTTTATTTTGGACACCAACTTGGTAGTTATCTGAGAGATTATTTCTAATTTGATGTTCTCTAGAGCTTCATTCAGTTGCTTTATTGTTACTTCAGAGAGGCCTGGTAGAAGGCATTCAGATGGTCCCACCTCAATGTCCCCTGACTTTCCCTTTGGTGAACTGGATGTCTGGGGTTGCATTTTGTGTAACTGTTTTCTCATTTTCTTTTCTTTTTTAAGTCTAATTTCTGGAATGATGCTTGTAAATTGCCTGTGGTGGGTTGCTTTGTTGCTAGTATTTAGGACCCATAGGTAATGACTACTTCTCTGAGGTATCTTCCAGGTGTAGCTGATTTTGGGGTTTTGATTCTGTTGGAAGATCTTACCTCTTGATTTTTTGGAGATGAGAAGTTGTTGCTTGTTTGGCCCAGTCCCTGGTTCTTTGGCACTGTTCCACAGTATTTTTGGTTACTTTTAGCCAATATCAGTCATGGAATACCAAGATCAACAGTTGTTTAAAACAATTATGTTAATTTTGGCTATAGTGGTACCAATAGCAACAAACACAGCTTAGAAAATGACAAACTGATTTAACCATTGATTTGCCACTTTTAACTATATGAACTAGATTTGTGGTTATGTGACAAAATCTAAAACAAACCAGAAAACTATTTGCAGTATACAAATCCTTAATATGTCAATTTTGCCTTCAGGTGTTAAAATTTAAAATGGGTTAAGGAAAAAATAGAGAAGTGGAAGAAGAGGAAGAGGTTAGAAATAAGGTTGGAGGACAAAGGGGGAATCACATCAACTTTGGGAAACTGGTGCAGACGACTGGAGGGAAAGTGAAATGGAAGAGAGAAAAGGAAGAACAGAACAGAAGCACAACCACAGCCACAAAAAGGCTAGGAAACATGTTCACACTTATATAAAAACAAGATTGAACAATGAAGGGGAAAAAATAAAACAAGAAACAAAAGACAAACACACCACGAGAGAGGAAAAAATAAAGAAGAAAAAAAATGCCCATTTCCAGGGTTTCACTGGTAGACAATCTGTGGAAACAAGAGTCCTGATCCATGCCAATCTATCCCATAAAGTCAGCAGTAGCTTTTTGGTGGGGTAGTGGATCACTTCAGTGAGCCTGCACTTTCTGGCTGAGACTGGACTCATTGGGCATGCCACCATCCAGGGAATTTGTGGGTCTGAGCCCAATTGGGAGATGCTAGATGGAGCCAGACACAGTACTGAGTTCTGCACTCAGCTGGCCAATCTCCACAATGGCTCCAGGCCAATTAGTCTCTCACATGGGAGGACTGAGCCCTCAGCACTCACCATCAGCTAATGCAGTTCTTCACATCTGCTGCTCCCCTCCACTGCCACATCTCTCCATAGAGGTCTTCAGGGTCGCCAGCCATCACAGTGTGTCTACAGGCTTGAACTGGTCCTCTTGTACAGTGAGTTCTATGTCAGGGAGAAGGTACCACTGATTACCTCCTTCTTCTTCATTGAAGTTTCTCTCTTCACTCTCTCTGTGGGTTTCAATTCACACTTCAGATTTTTCCTGGGTCCAGGAGACCCATTTCCTTCATCTTGTCTTCCTCACATTGCTATATTCTAGGGTTGAGATAGCAACTCTCAGAGAGGCTCCTTCTCTGCTACTTACCACTCCACATCTCAGTCCTCAATCTTGGATAGGCTTTCTGTTCAGTTGATTTTGATGCACAACACAGTCCAGCTATTTAAGTAGGATGACACCTGTCTCTGGTGAGTCATACAAGTATAGTACTTACTGGCTCATATCTTGCAGAATGTTCTGTTAGTGTTTGCCAAGGTATATTCCTCAGAGTTTTGCCTGCTGAGGGTGCTATTGTATGATGATTTCTGTAGTCAAATACATTTGTGACAACAGCAAATGATCTATCCTTTTAGAGAATTTCAGTGAAGATTAACATACTAAAGGTTCTGAGAATTTTACTTTAAAAGTACAACCTCTTTAGTGTCTGTGGTGTTACACACCTATAGTTCCAATGCTCTGAGTGTCTAACACAGAAGGATTGAAAGTTCAAGGCCAATTTGGGCAACTTATTGACTTAGCAAGACCCTTCTTCAATATAAAAAAGGAATGTAGCTCAGGATTCACTGCAGTGTGGGTTTTGTGTGTGTGTGTGTGTGTGTGTGTGTGTGATTCTGAGCACAACTTCACCTCACACCACACTGCTTAGCAACCCCGCAAGCCTGAGATACTTAGAGATACACTAAGAACATCTAAATCTGTCTGCTCCAATTTTATTCTAGCAGCTTTCCTTCCTCTTATTTACAAATTAGTAAATCTACCCAGAATTATCTCAGGGCCTATGAATACAGGGTTTAAGAAAAATTCCCCAACAGCCACCAGAGACAGAAATGGAACTGTCAAAAATTAAAGGAATCTGAAAAAGGGTGGAAGGATCTGTGAGATTTCTGTTCCATAATCTGTCTCTTAGAGTGAGGAAATGCACCAGTTTATAGATAGGCACTAACTTTCCAAGTAGAGGAATAGCTGAAGAAATGGAATGCATTGAGCCATATATGATCAGCACAGTCTGTAAAAAGTAAGTGTACTATTATATTGTCAAAATACTCATTATAATGATTCCCAAAGAATAGATTTTAAGTAGCAAATTTAAAAGGGGTAAATCTGAATTTAACATCTGCTAATAAATCAGGAGCTTTATGCAAAGATTTTAAAATACATTTTGAAAAGAAAACAGAAAATATGAGTGCACTGTCCAAGAAGATAGGGGAAATTCTAAATAACTGATATTGTTAAAGACTGACATTCATTTAAGTCAGGTTCACAATAAATTTAGAAAAATTCATTCAGGAATTTAAGGAGACATTAACTATTATCAGTGGATTATTTTTGCTGCAACTTTTATAGACAAATTGATTTATCTTCTCTCACTTGTCTTTATTGTAATTTTCTAAGTCATTCATGGGCAAAATATATTAAAAATGGAAATTCCCTAACATTTATGTAGAAAACTTTCCAAATAAAATGTAAATTTAAGATCTACCCATAATTAAATGTTTAGTAGTAATTTTAGACTTATTGTAGAAATAATGTATACACTGTTCAATGGATCAATTCTATGAGGAATTATAAATCTAAAATTACACTGAATAGCTGTCACTATTTTCTAATGTATTGCAAAATAGAGTTAATAATTGCTGTGCACTTTAAAGATTGTTTTGTTGTCAAAAATCTAGATAACTGGATAGTAGAGAGCTTGCACAGAGCCATGCTACCTGAAATCAACAAAACATAAAGGTATTTTAAGTGCCAATATAGCCCATGTTATTTTCTGCATCTTATTGTTGAATAAATCTAGACTACTATTTAGGTAAGTATGTTGAATAATGATCTTAATAGGGTGGTCACCATTCATCAGCAGTAGTCTATTTAACTAAAAGAAGTCACAGCAAGCTTAAAACCTTATGTTACACATTTCTATTTTCTGTTTATGGAGCACCATTCTCAGACAAGTTTACCCTGCCTCTATTCTTTCATCTTTCTTAATATTAGATCTCCCACATTCTAATTTCTTCCATGGTGTGATCAACCTACTACCATCATCTAAACTTCTCATAGTCAATGTTACCTTTGTACTTATAGGTATGAATCCCCCACTTTTATACATTTTCATAGTGCCTCCCCAATCAACTCCCAAATCCTCCAATTATTTAATGATTCACCTCAATTTTTGTGTACTATATCAAGATTTCAGATTAGTCCTAGTTTACACTTGTCTTTCCACAACTTTGTACTTCTCTAGCATTTATCAACAGTTTATACAAGATCATGATCTTGACCTTATGTAGAAATTATTCTCCAGGAATGTTGTAAAAAATTATGCTTGTTCTCACAAATAGATCTCAAATACCATGAAGAGTGGGCTCAAACAGTGCAGTCAATCCCCCATAATAGCTATCACAGCAGTGTGATCATTTGGCCAAAAGGACTTAGTGGACATCTCATTGTTCTCTTAGCATTAGGTATATAGGGGAAGTGAGTAAAAAATATTACCTATGCATAAACTGTGAATAAATATTTTTTCTGCAAGTGAAGAAATACAGCAATGGATTCTGATTAGCCACATTATGCACCCTTCTTTGGATTTGGACAGCTTCCCCCTGGGTTCTAGAATGTCTGTGGAAGGACCTTTTTTGAAACATCTTTTCAATATATCTTCTAATACAAGCAGAAATTTGAAACTCATCATTAAATTAGCAGCATTTAAGACTATAACTTATTAGAACTTCAAATATGTGGGTGACACCTAAGTCAAATAGTGAAGTCTGATGTTCAAAGCAATACAAATACAAGAGGCACTTGACTGAGTCAGAAATCAGCATTGTCTTTATGTTGTATAAGTTTTTTCTCATGTTCGTCCTCTCAACGCTTGCTTCTCAAAGTGGACCACAAACATAGGCATCAATTAGAATCTTATTAGAAATGCAGAATCTCTGGCTTAATCCTAGACCTACTAAATTTGAATCTACATTGTAACAGAATATTCCAACTGATATGTATATACATTAAATTTTGAGAAGTACAATCTTAAACTATGAGATTCTGGGGGACAATGATTATATCTTTTCATCATTTTCCCCTAATACCTATTACTAAGCTTAATATATAATAGAAATTCAATAATTTGTCAAAAGAATGAATGAAAGTATAAAAAGAAAGGATAAAATTGATTGCTACTCTGCTCCTTTTCAAGTTTGATACTCTATAATTGTATGCCAAGGCTAAACTTGTTGATTTCAGCATTGACAAAATGAGAGTCAAAACTAAGTCTTACTTGGCAGATAATAACTCTGATATATTTTTCCATTTCTTCAGTGATAAAATATATGGCAAATCTAAACTTGGTATTTTAATTAAATTAGTTAAAATGCACTAGACAAAAGTGTGTGTGTGTGTGTGTGTGTGTGCACCTTCCATAATCAATACTTGTATATATTCACTGAGACCCAGGACCTTCACATTAAAAATGTGCAATAAGTTTTTAGAAGTGAAAAAAATTATACTGGACAGCTGTTTATATAGCGTCTATCTACTTGCTGGCTTTAAATAATAACAAGAGAGAGACAGAATATATACCATTATTTACAGATACTGTCAAACCCTGAATGTCTTGTCCTGCTTCCACTACTTATTTCTAGCTTTCAGAAAGTTTAAACAGGAACGAGAAGGGCCCCTTCCAGGGCCCGGCCCACCGGACCAGAGCAGCACAGACTCGGACCAGGAAGCAAATGAACTGCCCTCCGGGGTCCTGACCTTGGGACCCTGGAGGAGAATGAGAAGGGCCCCTCGTGGGGCCTGAGCCACTCAGGCACCGATCAAGATGCAAATGAACTGCCTTCTGGGGTCCTGACCTCAGGACCCTGGAGAGAATGAGAAGGGCCCCTTTCAGGGCCTGGCCCGCTGGGTCAGAGGGGCAACGGTGCACGGGCTTAGAATCAGGGACAAATACACTCCCCGCCCCGTCAACAACCTGCTGTTTCAGAGGTCTGGCTAAATTGATAGCAACCAAGGAACATCAACCAACTTTTTGCTAGTATTGTTTAGTAGATCTTACAGGCCTCTGGGCAGCAACCCAAGCATCTCTATGGAAGGTGACAGCAGGTAATGTAGCAAGTACGGGGGATTCTCTTCTGTCTTGTCTTTGAGGCCCAATATGGTTCTCTCTCTTTTGCTTTACTCTGATCATTATTATTATTAATAAAATTTTTAAAAAAGAAAGTTTAAACAATCTTATACCCACTCCTGGGCTTCTGACTGCCTCAACTCACTTGTCTTTGACTTTTCTCTAAATGTAAACCACATAAGCTCATATCTTTTCTAACAAGACATGGTAATTTCCTTAACCCTCTAAAAACAAAAAATACAAAAATATCACATCATTGTAACATCTACTAATATGAATTTGTCATTGCTGTTTGAAAATACTGGGTTTGTGATCCAATTACCAATAATGCTGAACAGAAAATATAGATATCTTGAATCATTGGGTGTCAGATTTGCAGACATTGAAGATACATAAAGGCTTTCACTTATTTCTTCTAAATCCTCATAAATTATCTACTTTAATTTCTACTTGTTTTTATTGGATAAATTAATGCCCTATAAAGATTAATGAAAATGTTGTATTTGCATAATTTCCAAATAATTATAATGCATTTCTGAAAAATCTACAAAAAATTTTAAACCTTTGACTTTCTGAAACTTCTAACCCTTTATTAATTCTGAATGAATAAATGGATCACCTTTGTGGATCTGTGAGAACACCTGATACTGTAAGCAGTGACACTCGTAGAAGGAGAGCAATGGAAATGCCTCATGTATCAGTTAGGGATATTTATCTATCTATCTATCTATCTATCTATCTATCCATCTATCTCCTGGGCCAACCTTTTCCTCTTCATTGCAGGCAGAAGGGCAGAAGGTAACAAGCTAGGGATGACCACAGTTCTTTCTATCCCTTATATCTTATTCAGACTACTTAGGGCTGATAGCACTCATACTCTTAATCCTAGTGCCCTTGAGCCTAGCATTGCACTACGAATCAATTCCAGCATTACACACTCTAGATCCAGCCACCTCTGAAAAACCCCACTTATGACAGCATGAGACTTTGGGGGATATCTAGACACAAGCCACAGGTATGATTTATAAACTAGACTTACAGTGGCTGCCTGCAGAGTCAGGAGTGGAAGAATGGAAGAATGCAGTATAGCTTTCTGCACCCTGGAAAGCCAAAGAATCCAGTCAAAAGTCAAAGGCCTGGAGCTCTCTGCAGAGTCCAGTGAAAGTCCATGTCAGAAAGTCAAAGGGTTTGTGTTGGAGAACTGAAGAGTCTGCTGTAGAAGCCTGAAGGAACTGGAAACAAATAACTAAAGGCAATAACAAAGACTGGAGTTTCTCTGAAGAAGCAAAAAGGAAGACTTTTTTCCTTTTTTATTCCATCTAGACTACAAGCCCACATCCAGGGTGAGTCTTCCCTCTTCAGCTTGTGGTCTATGTGTCAATCATCTGCAGACACCCTCAGAACTGTGCTCCATCTAACCTGTTAGGCATTTCTTAGTCCATTCAAGTTCACATCCCAATTAACTATCACACCTCTTACATGTTATACACTAAAATACTTGCTAATTTAGAGCATAAGGCTAAAAGTCAGCATATGGCAAGGCGTCGTTTCTTTAGGATGATGCTTTAAATTTCTGTCACTGCATTTGACAAGAAAAGTGGAATTACTACTTACCTTGTTCTTTGCTATTAACCTAAATAGTCCTAGCATTTGTAATGTAAACTTCTCAACTATTTTTCTCTAATGCTATTATAACTTTTCCCATAACTAACTTTTGAAAAAATTATGAGAAATTGATTACTGATACTCACATGCCATTAAATCTATTATAGATAGATATAATGATGTTTGCTTATTGCTGCTAAGATTTAAACACAATCTGTGCAACAATGTGCTACACCTTATAGTTGAAACCTTTGCTAGAAAACCAATATGACACAGATCACCACATACAAATTTGAAACCTGGCTAAAAACCAAACCATCTAATTCATTCTATGCACAAAATTATTTAGCCTTTTTGAAACAGCTACTGTCTTAGTTCAGGCTATTTTCACAGAATATTATATACTGGGCAGTTTAAACAATGTAAAACTTTATCTTACAGTTCTGAATTCAGGGAAGTCCAAGATCAGGGTGGTGTCATGTTCAGTTCAGTTCTGGTGAGGGCCCACATCCTGGTTTACAAGCAGCTGTTTTCTTGCTATGTTCTTACATAGGTTGTTTATATCTCTTCCTTGTTTGTAAGGGCACTAATTCTATTCATAAGAGCTCCATCCCACCTTTGTCAACTCGAGTTTAGATTTTCAACATATGAATTTAGATTTTCAACATATAATTTTCAACATATGAGTTTGGATTTCAACATATGAAACCTAGTTATGAAAATTAGATTTTCAACATATGAATATGAGGATATAAACAATCAGTTCACTGAAGTTAATAATGAATATAACCAGAGTGATTTAAGAGTATAACTTCCTATCTTGCAGCACTTGGACTGTTTCTGACATAAATACACTCACACACATGTACAAATTTAGCAGCACCAAAAATTCATTCATTCACCTAGGAAACATTGCTAACAGCTTTTAGCTATTCAGGTACAGTTTTCCTGAAAAGTAAATTTAATGTGGTAGCTGAGGTCTCTGTAGCACTGTCTCTCCCAAAAATCAACTCCAGAACCAATCAATGTTGAATAATTTTTTAAATTGGTAGGCAGACTCTAAAATCTAATTTGAGTATAATCCTAACAAGAGATACAAAACTGGGTGTATTAATTTCCTAGGGCTGCTTAGGTGATTTGAAACCACAAAATCTTATTCTCTCATAGTTCTAGAAGCTGAAAGTCTGAAATCAAGGTGTTGGCAGAATTGTGCTTCTTCCAAAGGATCTAGAGGTGTATCCTTCTTTTCTTCATCCAGCCTCTTATAGCCCCAGCTTTCTTTGACTCACTCTAATTTATGCCTCTGTCCTCCCATGGCCACTATCTTCCCTGTCTAATGACACCAGTAACATTGGACTAGATTTCACCAGCATCCAGTATGTCATAATTTTAACCTGATTACTTCTTCAATGACTTTCTAAGCAAGGTCAAATTCACAAGTACCAAAGACGAGGACTTCAAAAAATCTTTTTGAAGGGGATATATATCAGCCTACAACACTGGGAAAAATGATGTCTGAATGCCCCTTTGGACTCTCATTTCTTAACTCTTGTATTCAAACATTAAATAAGAAATCTCATTATATTCTGTATCATTAATTTTGCCATATTATTTGTAAAACACTGAGTAAACATGACACACAATAAACCCACTCATAGATCCAATTTACTTTTGTTTATTTTTACAACACATTTGAAGTATCTTCTAGATTCGACATTAGGTAAATAGACATCTCAGAACTAAAATCAAGTACACAGTCATTAAAGACCAAACCCAAAGGTGTCATAGACTTCTTGTTGTCGCTGCCTTTAGCAGACAGTATGTTTCAATCTGTACCAACTGACACTTCCAGGTGGTGTGCAAGAGAAACCCCAAAGGAATTATATTGCTTCAGTGTAGCCACAAGGTAACATATATTGCAGAAGTCAATTTTTGAAAAATTGGTTTTCCTTCCCTGAATGATCTAGGTACTTCCTAATTGTTTCCCTTCTGCTTCTTAAATTTGTCCTGGGAAAAATCAAGTGTATAACTTCTTTTATTTGATTAAAAACTACAATATTTGCGCAGATGCGGATGTTCTACGAAATTGCTACCCTACTGTGGAATGACAAATAGACTGGCAGGATCGTGTATGAGTGTACAATGTTAAGACAAGCTCAATTATAGGCCAGTAAAGTACACTTGCATAAGAAAATGAAGAATCAGTTTGAAACCACAGGAATAATGTTTTCCTAGAAGAATTTTTGGGATATTTTACTGCTAGATCTGATTAACTTAAATATAAAATGAAATGAACAGATGGCTGTGACATTTGCTATGCTGTAGGGAGGAATGATGTATTGAGTCCATTGCAACTAAGTCTTTCTTGGACTTTTAACTCTTGAATTTCAGTTTAGTGCTCCCTCAGGCTCTGAGATCAATTATAGGGAGGAGTAAAATCAGGTGCTCTAGGCCACACAGTAGCTCACATGCTCAAGATTAGTCTGCACTGCTGGGGTCCCTATGCTTAACTGTACTGTTTTGTGCATATGAGTTTTTAGTGTGTGGCCTAAATGCCTATAATTACATCTTTGTGTTCTGCATGAATACCTAAGTCTCTGCCTTGGTTTCTGCACCATTCCTCTGAGTCTAGGGCTATAAATGATTGACTCCTGAAAAAACTTTGAGTTTATTGTATATCCCAGTTCCTATTGGTGGTTTTCTGATGTCCATTGAAGGCTTACTTGATGACAGTGACTGATAGACATATCTTCTTGGTCTGTCAGAACTTAGTGGGAGACCTCACAAATCTGTCAAAAAAAAGGGGGGGAGAGGATGATCTTTGATATTTTGTTAAAACTGTAATGTTCTTGTGTTTGGTGCTTTCCTAGAAAGTAAAGCCACACTCATCTACAATTTTTATTAAAAAGATGTATTCTAAAATTACTTTTCAGATACTAGTTACGCCTAGAAGTTTTAAAGAGCTAATTAATAGATAGGACATGTGATTTTAACGTATTTAGTCAATTTGCTATTTGTGAAACCTTGAGTAGGTCTTTTAATCTCTTTTTAACTTGGCTTAACTATTTATAGAAAGGAGATAACAAGGTCTGTCTTGATCACTAAACCATGTTATGAGGTTCAAAAGTAATAGGTTGTGAAAGTACTTCGAGGTTGCAAAGCTCTGTACAAATATAAGAACTTTGTTTTAGTCATGGCAGAGATTTCCAAACATTTATAGGTGAGTTATTTTACTCCCTCCATAGTCATCAAATATTGAAGAGTAATTTTGAGGTAAAGTTATGGTTTGTGTCTAGATGTCCCTCCAAAGCCCTTTCAGAGGTAGCTGAATCTAGAGTGTTTGATGCTGAGATTAAGGATATGTGATTAGTTCACTGATTGGCTTGGCACCACCCTAATCCCAGCAGCCTACATAGAATACAAAAGGGGCAGAAAGGCACTGTTATGCTTTGCTTATTGCATTTGTTATTTTCTGCAATCAGGAACTGCTGCCCCTCTGCCATGTGACATTCCATTTTGGAGTCAGTGAATTATAGACTGAAGCCTCTACAAATTGTGAGGTAAATAAACCTTGCCTACTTTAACTTGTGGGTGTTGGGTATTCTGTCTCAGCAATAGAAAAGTAATTAAGACAGGTAATAGATTGTACACACACACCAAAAAAAAAAAAAAACCACAAGGGAAAATAGATTCAAGAATTCTGTGTCTTGTGATATACTTCCATGTTCAAAGTACAGCATTAGCTTTAACCCAGAAAAACTTAGTCTAAGCTCTGCTGCTCTGCTACTTTCTCTACTACTAAAGCAACTCTTCGAGATGTAATTTCCTTTATTAGTCAGCTGTGTATTACTCTAACAAATTGTCAAAGGCAGGATACTTCAAAAAGAAAAGAGACTTATTTAGTTCACAGCTTTGGGGCATGAAACCCAAATAGCAGGGCATAAGTTCAGGTAAGGAATTCATTTGGTTGTATCATATTGTGGTGGGAACATGTATGTATCTCTGTGTATCTGTGTTCTCTTTTCCTTTCCTTATAAATCTACCAGGATTCAATTATGGTGCCTTTATTCTAATGACTTAAATCTATTCTAATATAATCTAATAACTTTCCAAAGGCACCATATTCTAATTAAGTTTCCTTCTCAATATCATTAACATGTGACTCTGGAGATTGAACTTCCATATGAGCTTGGGGGACAAATAATATTCAAGTCAGTGTATTTCTTCATATATAAAATGGAGAAAATAATAGAATTTCCTTATAGCTTATTTACTGTATTAATTGAGATAACAATGAATGTAAAGGAGTCAACATAGCCTCAGTATAATATATGCTTACTATCAGCACTCAATAAATGCAGATAAGCATCATCAACCCTATCATTCTTTTTGTTAAGAATTTGGATATTGTCCATGACACTGAGTGCTCTCACACTTTTCCAAACCACAATTGTACTATATCTTAACATCTTCAGTACTCACAGGTAAGCCTTGCAAAAGCACTAAAGAACTAAAAAACTGAGAAAGTGTTCATAGCAAGAAGCCAGTTCAAAGGTTTAAAAACACATGTGAATTTCATTTTCCTGGAAAAGAAACAGAAATCTGAGTTTCTAGTGTCAGGGTAAATTGAATAACATAACTAAACTTTGAATTCTTTATTAGTACAGCCATAACAAACCTTATCAGACTGTTACAGGTCAACATTTGACTTTTGAAGTTCAAACCCCATTAAATAAAGAAATAGCAGAATTTAGGCCTAGAGGGGCTAGAGAATGTCTCAGTGGCACAACTGTCTGCCTGGCAAGTGTGAGGTCATGGGTTTAATTCCCATTACAAAAAAAATCCCTAAAGATAAAGAAAATGAGAAAAGATGTGATGGTTTACACAGAAGCATAGCTGGCATGGGACACAAAAAGTGCCTGTCTCACAGGTTGCTGTATATTCCAGCCATAAGCATCATTGTGAGTATGAGTGCTTAGGTACTCATAGGAGTATATAGTATTGGTGAATGACGCAGTGTTCTTCAGGTATTGGAGGTGACATAAATGTAGATTATGTATATTGTACTTTTTCTTCTGCTTCTGCTTCTGCTTTTCTGCTTCTCTTCTTACTTCTCCCTATATCTTTTCTTTCTTTCTTTCTTTCTTTCTTTCTTTCTTTCTTTTTCTTTCTTTTTAATCCTTGGGATGGAACCAAGGGCCTCACACATGCTAGGCAAATACTCTTCCTCTGCAATGCATGTCAGCCCTTGGAGGAGTTCTTGAATCACAGAGACCTAAAAGTTATGAATACTCCCTTACCAATTTTTACATGTGTACACAAGTCTGAAAAACTAAAATGTAGATAGGTACTTAGCCAGTGTGTTGAACAGGCCCAGGAGTAGGAACAGGCTTGAGGTTCTAGACTGCATTTTGGGTTTTTTTTTCTTTGTTTGTTTGTTTTGCTTTTTTTTATTTAAGAGAAAAAGGACACAGAAAAGAAAACCGAAAAGCAAAAAAGACAAACAAACAACAACAACAAACCCAATACAATACCAGTGTAAGTTCACAAAACAAGATGATAGGAATTTGACGATGGTTGCAATATTGTATGTCATTACCTTCAAAAGGATTGTTTAGA